>CM033641.1:277515761-277531914 GCA_019512145.1 Engystomops pustulosus
GCAGATAACTGACAGGACCCCATAACAGAACAGAAGTCTAAGGTATCGGCTGCAGGTTACGTGACAGACCCCAGAACAGAAACAGAGTAAGGGGTAGGCAGCAGGTATAGACAGGACCCATAAGAGATAAAAGAGCGTAAGGGGCTAGGCAGCAGGTTCGAACATGCACCGCATAACACGAAACAGAGATAATGATAGCCAGCAGTGCTCTCACAGGACCCCATAAGGATAAAAGGTAGTAATAGATAGGCAGACAGGATACTGACAGACCCCATAAACGAAACAGAGCTAATGTCCTAGGGTACAGGTTACTGACAGACCCATAACGAAACAAGGTAAGGGTAGGCAGCAGGTTACTGACAGGACCCCATAACAGACAACAGATTAGTAAGGGCTAGGCAGCAGGTTACTGACAGGACCACCATAACAGAACAGAGGTAAGGCTAGGCAGCAGGTTACTGACAGACCCCATAAACAACACAGAGGTAAGGCTAGCAGCAGGATACTGACAGGACCCCATGACAGAAAAACAGAGTTAAGACTAGGCAGCAGGATACTGACAGTGACCCATACAGAAACGAGTTAAGTGACTAGGCAGGCAGATACTGACAGGACCTCATAACAGAAACAAGGTAGTGCTAGTGCAGCAGGTTACTGACAGGACCCCGTCAACAGAAAACAGTAGGTAATCTAGGCAGCAGGTTACTGACAGGACCCCATAAAGAATAGAGATGAGGACAGGCCAGCAGGTTACTGACAGGACCCCATAACAGAAACGGGGTACAGGCTAGGCAGCAGTTACTAAAGGACCCATAACAGACAAAGGTAAGGGAGGCAGCATTACTGACAGGACCCCATAACGACACATAAGAGTAAGGACAAGGCAGCAGGTTCTGACAGGACCCCGACAGAAACAGAGGTAATGACTAGGCAGCAGGAACTGACATGACCCCATAACAGAAACAGAGGTAAGGCTAGGCAGCAGGATACTGACAGGACCCCATAACATACAGAGGTAAGGACTAGGGCATGATACTGACAGGACCCCATAACAGAAACAGAGTAAGACTAGGCAGCAGGTACGACAGACCCCATAACAAAAAAACAAGAGGTAGTGACTAGGCAGGT
Source organism: Engystomops pustulosus (assembly GCA_019512145.1). Lineage (NCBI taxonomy): Eukaryota > Metazoa > Chordata > Amphibia > Anura > Leptodactylidae > Engystomops > Engystomops pustulosus. Next base: position 277,516,890 of record CM033641.1, read on the forward strand.
TACTGCAGGACCCCTAAATACAGAGGTAAGGATAGGCAGCAGGTTACTGACGGACCCCATAACAGAAACCAGGTAAGGACTAGGCAGCAGACACTGACAGACCCCATAACGAAATAGAGGTAAGGGCTAGGCAGCAGGAACTGACAGGACCCATAACAGACAGTAGAGGACGGGCTAGCAGCAGGTTACTGAACAGGACCCCATAACAGAACAGAGGTAAACTAGGCAGCAGGCTACTGACAGGACCCCATAACAAAACAGAGGTAAGGCTAGGCAGCAGGTTACTGCAGGACCCCATAAAACATAGAGTAGGATAGGCAGCAGGTTACTGCAGGACCCCATAACAGAAACAGAGGTAAGGACTAGGCAGCAGGACACTGACAGGACCCCATAACAAGAAATAGAGGTAAGGGCTAGGCAGCGGACACTGAAGGACCCCATAACAGACATAAGGTAAGGGCTAGCAGCAGGATACTGACAGGACCCTATAAGACATAAGGTGGACTAGGCAGCAGTATTGACAGGACCCCATACAGAAACAAGAGGTAATGACTAGGCACAGGATACGACAGGACCCCATAACAGAAACAGAGTAAGGGCTGGGCAAGATACTGACAGGACCCCATAACAGACATAGAGGTAAGACTAGCAGCAGGTTCCTGACAGGACCCCATACAGAACAGAGGTAAGGACTAGGCACAGGTTACTGACAGGACCCCATAACAGAAAAGAGGTAAGGGCTAGGCAGCAGGTTACTGACAGGACCCATAACAAAGCACGATAGAGACATGGCAGCAGGTTACGACAGGACCCCATAACAAAAGAGGTAAGGACTAGGGCAGCAGGACACTGACAGGACCCCATAACAGAAATAGAGGTTAAGGGCTAGGCAGCAGACACGTACAGGACCCCATACACAGACATAGAGGTAAGGGCTAGGCAGCAGGTTACTACAGGGACCCATAACAGAAACAGAGGTAAGAACTAGGCAGCAGGCTACTGACAGGACCCCATAACAAAAACAGAGGTAAGGACTAGGCAGCAGGTTACTGGCAGGACCCCATAAAATACATAGAGGTAAGGGATAGGCAGCAGGTTACTGACAGGACCCCATAACAGAAACAGAGGTAAGGACTAGGCAGCAGGACACGACAGGACCCATAACAGAAATAGAGGTAAGGGCTAGGCAGCAGGACACTGACAGGACCCCAAACAGACATAGAGGTAAGGGCTAGCAGCAGGATACTGACAGGACCCTATAACAGACATAGAGGTAAGGGCTAGGCAAGCGCAGTTTTGACAGGACCCCATAACAGAAACGAGGTAATGACTAGGATCAGGATACTGACAGACCCCATAACGAACAGAGGTAGGGCTGGGCAGCAGATTACTGACAGGACCCCATAACAGACTATAGTAAGGACTAAGCAGCAGGTTACTGACAGGACCCCATACACGAAACAGAGGTAAGGACTAAGGCAGCGGTTACTGACAGGACCCCATAACAAAACAGAGGTAGGGCTAGGCACAGGTTACTGACAGGACCCATACAGAAACACAGATAAGAAATAGCAGGTTACTGACGGACCCATAACAAAAACAGAGGTAATGACTAGGCAGCAGTTCACTGACAGGGACCTCATAACAGAAACAGAGTAAGACTAGGCAGCAGATACTCAGGACCCCATAACAGAAACAGAGTGAAGGACTAGGTAGCAGGACCTCGACAGGCCCCCGTACAGAAACAAAAGTAAGAACAAGCAGCAGGTTACGACAGGACCCCATAACAGAAACAGAGGTAGAACTAGGCACACATACTGACAGGGGCCCCATAAGCAGACATAGAGATAAGGACGGCAAGCGTTTACTGACAGGACCCCAGAAACGGGGGTAAAAACTAGGCCGGCAGGTTACTAATAGACCCCATAACAGACATAAAGTAAGGGCCTAGGCCGCAGAGTACTGACAGGACCCCCATAACAGACATAGAGGTAAGGACTAGGCAGCGAACACGACAGGACCCATAACAGACAGAGGTAATGGACTAGGCAGCAGATGCTGACAGGACCCCAAACAAAACAAGTAAGGACCAGCAGCGGATACTGACAGGACCTCATACAGACATGAGGTAAGGACTAGCAGCAGGTTACTGACAGACCCCATAACGAAACGGGGGGGGGGTAAAAACTAGGCAGAAGGTTACTATAGGACCCCATAACAACATAAAGGTAAGGGCTAGGCAGCAGGTACTACAGGACCCTATAACAACAGAGGTAAGACTAGGCAGCAGGTTACTGACAGGACCCCATACAGAAACAGATGTAATACTAGGCAGAAGATACTGACAGGACCTCAAAAAGAACTGAGTAAGGAATAGGCAGCAGGATACTGACATGACGCCATAAGAGAACAAGGTAAGGACTAGCAGCAGGTATACTGACAGGACCCCATAACAGAAACAGAGGTAAGGACTAGGCAGCGGAACTGACAGGACCCCATAACAGACATAGAGGTAAGGACTAGGCACAGGACTGACAGTACCACCCCTAACAGAAACAGAAGTAGACTAAGCAGGACACTGACAGGACCCCATAACAGACTAGAGGTAAGGACTAGCAGCAGTAGACTGACCAGGAACCCCATAACAAAAGAGGTAAGGACAGCAGCAGTAATGACAGACATACACCTGAGGGGGAAGGGGGGGGGGAGGGGGGGAGAAGAGGCGGAAGGGGGGGGGCGAACTAGGCAGCAGAACTACCAGACCCATAACAGACATGAGTAGACTAGGACTAGGCAGCAGCATACTGACAGATTTCTATAACAAAAAAGAGGTGGTAAGTAAGCCGTGGCTACTGCTGATGATAACGTGTTTCCTCTCAGTTTTAATTATAACTAACTTAAAGGTATCCTCATTTCATCAAATAAATGTATTGTCGGGTGATAAAAATTTTCCAATGTACTTTCGTATTAATTCCTGCGGTTTTCTAGATCTTGCTGCTGTCCTTCTATAGGAAGCTTCTATGTTTACTTCTAGTTGATGTAAATCTGACGACGGTCAACAGGTGCACAGCTCGTTAAAAAACATCAGCTCTGATTACTCCGTGTAATATAACAAGCTGTGCACGGTGTGACCAGGAATAATTCCGTCCATTGAAAGTACAAGCTTTCATAGAATGACAGCAAGCGAATCTAGAGCTATGATGAGGTGATACAGAAAGTATGTTGGAAAATTGTATAACTTTTCATCATACAAACAATAACATTAATTTGCCAAAAATGGAACATCCCTTTAAGGTCCATATACATCCTCATTCCCTTCATAAAGTGATTTTATATAACATTTCACAGGCGGGGAATACCTGAACATTCAGCTCACTGGAGTAATAGCACACTAGCTCACATACTAACTGGCAATTTGGTTGCAACGATGATCCACACAAAAGTAACTTTCTATTTTTTATAGTTTGTACAATGTGAATTAATCGATATGTTTCTTGAAGTTTTGGGGTATAAAACATCTTCTAGTCTTATTGTTTAGAAAAGCCAAAAGTTCTCTCTTGGTAGAAATATTAGGGGAATGATTATGTTTTTATTGTATTTCTGTAAATAAGGATATTTATCATTTATAAATTATGTGTGTCAGTATATCCATATGGATACGATGAAATCCGATTGTGCTTGAGTCTTTCTAAAGGGAACTGTCACCACATTTTTCACACATCACCATGACAGGTTCCCAGAGCCCTATTAACTAACTGACAACCTTCTTTAGTGAAAAATGGTTTCCTCTCACAATCCCCATAACCAACTTTATTTATCTTACATGGGCATCATAGGCCCATGTCCTCTTCAGCCAATCCCGCTATCATTTTTATTCATGCCTTATCTCCTCACTATTCAGCACTTCATGGCATGGACCAGGGTAATGTGATCTAAGTCCGCACACAGTAAATTAACATCTACCTCATGTATGTATCTGATCACATAAAATCACAACACAGACTCCATGGACTTCTAATCTCCCCATCCCTCAATGGAGCCATGCTGTGATTTCATGTGCTCAGATAGTACATGAAATAGATGTTAATGTTTACTGTGTAAAACATTTGACAGCTATTTTTTTTATACCCCTAATCAATAGTAAACGACTTTATATGTCTGTAGTTGAAATCTTGACAGAGATCCCTAAGTACTAGTTCCTAGTATTTTTTAACATTCATCCATGGAAAGGAAACCATTCGGATAAGGGCAATGTTTTTTTATTCATAGCTTTTACAAAGTATTTATTTTGGTGGGTTGAAGTTATATGGCAAGTTCCCTTTAAACCCTTAAGGACGCAGGTTTTTTTGCTCATTTCTTGCTCTCCACCTTCAAAAAATCCTAGAACTTTTTCATTTTTACGTGTACGAGCTGTGTGAGGGCTTATTTTGTGCGTAACAAATTTTACTTTCCCGTAATGTTATTTATTTTAACGTGCCGTGTACTGCGAAGTTGAAAAAATTCCAATATGGAAAAATTGAAAAAAAAGGTCACGTTCTTGTGGGCTCGTTTTTACGACTTTTGACTGTGCACTCAAAATACACCTCAGCTTATTCTTTGGTTCGGTGCGATCGCGGTGATATCCAAATTTTATAGGTTTTATTGTGTTTAATACTTTTCAAAAATTAACGAATGTGTACAAAAAAGAAAAAAAATTTTTTGCCATCTTCTGACGCTAATAATCTTTTTTCATACTTTGGTGCACGGAGATGTGTGAGGTTGTCATTTTCTTTGCGAATGAGCCGCGTTTGCATTGCTACCATTTTGGACTGTGCAACATTTGATCATTTTTTATCCATTTTTTTATGTGATGTAAAAAGGTGTAAAAGTCGCATTCGGACATTGGTGCCCAATTCCCATCTCGGAGGTCACCCGCCGGGTAACCGTTTTTTATATTTTGATAGATCGGAGCATTTTGGGACGGCGATTACCTACTGCTCTGTGATTTTTACTGTTTATTATGTTTTATATCAGTTCTAGGGAAGAGGGGGTGATTTGGAATTTTTTATATTTATTATTTTTTTTATTTTTAAACTTTTTTTTTTTTTTTTTCACTATTTCTTAGACATCAAGGTACTTAACCTAGATAGTCAGATCGCTCCTACCATATACTGCAATACTTCTGTATTGCAATATATGCATTTTTGCAGCTCATTCATTACATAGCCACTGGCTCATTTAACGAATCTGCAGAAGCCAGGTAGCCGTCTTTTAACGCTGTCGACTTTGCCGCTGCAAGCACCGACCGCGATTATTACTGGTGGGGGTTGCTGCAATATGCAACACCCCCACCCTTGTATGAAGAGCCGTGAGCCTCTCATACACTCCCTATAGTCTCGTGCCGTAAGCTACGGCGCAGAGCGTTAAGGGGTTAATGCTGTGCTACGAGTTTTGAGCCATTGAGCAGCTTTGACCACTGACCCATGCCAACTTTTAATTATGCCGAATGCGATTCCAAGTTAAATTTTCCTGGTCCCTTTGTAATTTACAATCTCGCGCCTTTCTCCTGCTGCAACACTGCCCACTGTGTAAAATGAGTAACTTACACAGGACTAATAAGTCCAGTGTGTGAAGGTATGATCAAACTGCTCTCAGATTAAGACAGGCTACCTGTGTATACAAAGAGCCGTCTATAAAGGACGACTTCACAGACACAGCAACCACTGACGTCCGTATACATTTACTATGATGCAACTGAACAGGATCTTAATTCCCATGTCTGGTACTGAGGTCATCCCTTTTTACATACTTGTTGCAGTCATTACTATATTAACACATATGAGTCCAGCTATTACTGTACAAGCTAGACTCTTTCATGTCCTGATGACAATGACAACTATATTTAGACAGATCTAGGATCTTTTTACATTTTTTAACTCTTAAAGGGAAGGTTTTACTCAGTAAATCCATGTTTTTAAATACAGTTTTTATGTTACACATAGTTTATTGTAAGGAAAAAAGAGAAAAAACATTGGTCGCTCACCCTCTCTATCACCTGTCCACGTCACGGAGAAAAAACTGAATAGTCATCCATATGCATTTTCCAGCAATGGTGGATAGTTGAATAAAATGAAAAAAGCTACCATTTTTTTCATTGCATCGTGAACCAAACAACCATGAGAATGCTGTTGATCACACTGATGCAGGGAACAATATCTTGTTTAATCCCCGTCGGAGTAGTTTTGCTCAAAAACATTGTAAAATTCAGGACCTTGGAAAGCTGGGTGCTGCTGGTTGCAGTACATAAACACATTACACAGAGCTTCCTGACTGTCCAGACAGGACTAATCAACATGAGCTGGATGACTCATACCTGGCAGCTGGGGGATGGTTGGCATTGATTTTACTTCTGACTGTCAGAGACAACACTGTGAATACCCATTCTCTGGAGCAGTGCATATTAGGGTAAGAGGAAGCACCAGTAGTGAGCGACAGAGCTCATATCATAATTGTATAATTGTTTTTTTCAGCATACATCACTCAGTTCAGGGTTAAACAATGATATGTTTTCTGCATCAGTGTACTACAAGCCTCTCAAGGTATGGTTTTAGTTATATGCAATGAAATCAAATGGTCGCATTTCTTTAAAACATCTTTACTGTTACATTAAAAACACTTCATGGTACCAGCAATAACAGAAAAAACTATGCCTTTCAATCACAAAAAAATCTTAGTTGTAATTTTTTGGACTGCTATAAAGTATATTGTATACTTTTGTAACATGGTAATCAGTTATAAATCCCAGAATACCCCTGTACACATGTGTGTGGTTCACCACATCCTTTACCATGTAGTAAATCTAGTCTGTAAACATGGACGCATGAAGTTTGATCAATATTAAATATCACTAACTTTTGAACAAACTTTCTATACATCAATAGAACACAGTTAACACAAGAACTAATCTATATCTTGTCAGAAATAAGTGCCCTCTTTTTCCACTTAATTTGGCTCTTATGCAGGTCCAATTTTAAGACAAAGTTGGGCCCTGGACAAAACAAATTGGGGGCCCTAAAATAAAACGTTTTTGAACATCACATCATTAAGAGAGCTCCTTTATGCCCTGCACAAATAATAACAATTTTAGTTTTACAAACAGTAGTTGGTAAGTTCTTTAATATGGGACAGTAGGAGAATGCATCCTCTTCCCACAAATTGCATATTGCTGGGGGCCCTTTTAAGGAAGGGGGCCCTGGGCAAAATGCCCAGTTTTAACCCTATTCAGCCCCTCTCCTTATGTTCCCTTCTTTCCTTCCTCCATCTGCACTCTGAAATGCCTCTGATTCCATCTTGCTAGCAAGATGGGTAGAATCTCACTGAGATGTCTGACACTCCATGGAGAAGGGGTCAGGAGTAATGAGTCACAGCCAGTGAATTTCATTCCTCCCTAAAAGCACTGCAAGCTCTGACATTGCTGCAGGAAGTGGTTGAAATTTAGGCACAGTTTTAGATTTGCGCTCAGGAGTTTCTGTTACGGTTTTCTGTTATAGAAAGAATAGAAATATGGAAATTACAATGTTTAACGAAACTATATGAAATATGTACAGTGAACGGAAGTTTGTTACATAGGGTTCCATGTACAGGAGGGAAGCTTCCGTCATGCATAGCAGAAAGAGTAATCTATTTTCTAAATGAAGTATAATGGTGAAGATGTGAATTTAGCTTGAGATAACACTATTACATGGCAAACAGCGATGTGGAACTACACAGAAGTGGCGTAAAAAACTATATATTTTTTTTTGATTACTTAGATTTACAATAAAATATTTTTGTTACACTCATATTTTTCAATATTTTTTTGATTCCTCATATTTTACGATAAAAGGCACATTACTTTCTCTGTCCCTATTCATGCCAAAAGCCATTTTCAAGTGTACAATTCAGCGAGAAAACCTTTACTTTCCATATTACAGTGTCTCTATATGTAAATACAATGCAGCCCATTCTCCTAAACAAAAATTGTCGATACTCTTTTATATGAAGAAGTATTGTGTAAATCCTTCCTCGCCGCCTAATCCCAGCGCACATCCATGTAATTGTACGTCACTGGTGCTTTAGGACACTGTTAGAGGGAATAACAATGTGTTTTACCCAACAAAATGGTGGCATTTAGTCTCTCCTCTGCTCCTAAGACTCGCGACGAAATCACTGGTGTATATATCGCACTTACTGCTTTATAGGTTTTATTTGCGAATGTCAGTAAAATGATTAAAGCGTTTTTCAGAAAGGAAATGACTCATTGTGCGTCATGCGAGGTAAAATAAACACATCCCCCCTGTCCTGCGCAGCGGATTCCCCTTCCTTCCCCTTTCTGTTCTTTGGACTTTTCGAACAATCTTTTTGCAGTATTGATTGGTCGCTGGACTGCATTGATCATCGCTTAGGAGGTGTTTGTTAGAGGCATAGGTTAAACATTTCTTAAGTTAAAAATGATTTACTGTCGCACATTCCCACCAGTCTGAAAAATGGTTCTAGTTTCTTTTGCTTTAGTTACTTACGCTAATAGAGCCACTGGCTACACATTACAAGCAATCTTGCATGGGCTCCGTCTGCTATTTCCTTTACAGTTATTTCTTGTGGGTCCATTACGGATTCCAATGAAAATGTAGGGAGTTGCGTTTATTGATTAAGTGTTTGTAGAATAGCCTCTTATGTACACACTGTGGTCCGGCAAGTGCACTATACAGTCTAAAATATATATTACATTAAACTAAATAAATAAAATATAAAAAAAATCAGGTGAAATTTTTACAGCTATAAGCAGCTTTGCTATGTCAATTAACCGTAGTTTTCAAGACACAAATGTACTGATTCTCGACCATATTAAAACATCTTTTTTTACTGGCCTGATTTACCGATAAACCTGTCATCAGATTCCGTGGACTCCTTAAAAAGGGTTAAAAAACAGCGATTTTCACATATGTGTATCAGCCCTAGGGTCCTGGTCAGAGAGAAAGACCTTATAAATTAGAGTTACACTGTGGAAAATACATTAGGATTTTTTGCAGGTTTTACAACAGCCAAAATCTGTGTAAAATGTATAGTTTCAATGGTGGGGCTGAGGATTGAAAATATCAAGGTCAATTTCCTATTGATATTGATTTCATTATATAAGATCAACCTTTTTTGCCAGCAGTGCTCTGTACTAAAGCTGATAGCAGACATCTCATCTATTTGCGCTTGTCCCCTTACGTAGCCTGGCTCTTATTTACTTCAATAGCGAAGCTGCAGTTGATTGGTAGTGGGGCTGGATGTCACAATTTGCCATCTCAAATTGATGAATCAGGGGTGTGAGATAGGAGATCAGGTCCCATAGCAGGCTCATACCCCTCATAAAAATATATATAGTTTTTTGTATCCTACACCTTTATACACATTATGTTTACACATTTACCACTGATATATACATTTATATTACACAATCTGTCGCTGGCCCCTAACACTGCGGACCCCATGGCATACTGCTATGTCGATCTGTTATTATTCACCTGGATGAACAATCAATATTCACTATTAATATACAACTTTGCTATTATTGTTTGATGTTTATATTTATTTATAATTATTAATTTTAGGTATGGACAAGAAATCCATCATCTACATCCCCAGGACTGCCCCGACTTCTAACTCTGAAGACCTTATGGGAATATACAGGTCTACTCTTACTGCATCTATGGTGATATTGTGTTGGCTTGTCTGAAAAGATGAAGGGAGCTGAGTTCAGCCACTAACATATGTTCAGAGCTTTCTACTTCTGGCTCAGTACACTGTGGCAACTTTTTTTCCTCTTAAGACCCCTTCTACACGTGCCGTTTTACCGGAGAGTCGCGCGTGCATTTGCGCATCAGAAGACTATGCATTGGCACTCTGTCCCATGACAATGGGCTTTCTTCTCTGTCTTTGCAGTTGTTTGCCCCCTGCGGCTCCTGCCGTTCTCTTGCACTGCGCGTAGAATCAGAGCAGCCTGCAGTCACGCGCATTTTTCACGCCCCATTCAAGTCTGATGGGGCGTCTCAAGAACGCATTGCACTGCAAACATTTAGCAGTCATGCAGTGCAGCTTTTAAACGTAATCTAGGTAAGATCTTATTTGGACGACCAAACCGCATGTTACGTGAACAGTGTAGTCTTGTCAGTGCAGCACATATTACTGTCGGCTCTGCTTACGTCGGAAGATAGTCACGGTGCTAACAAATACTGTACGACAGCTTTTGTGTGAATAACCATTTTCAGTGTTCCTCTGCAAGTTTCCTCACACACTGCATATAATGTCTCACATGCTTGCGCACGTCCGCGCAGTGTATCTCCGACAAGTAGAGAATGTGTCCAACATCGACAGTGTCTACGTGTGCTGCCTGCCACTGTGCCCTTTTACTTAATATCCTGCACTTGGATTCCTTGTTCACTTTTTTACCTTCTGCAATCTCTCATCAAAAATCTGTACCTCTCATTACAGCTAATACACTGTACTGTGAATGAAACGCCAAAAAAGGCAGATAACTTATCATCGGGGAACATTTCAGTGAAGAATAGCATATCCGCCCAAGTAGTTTGCAATTTAATGCAGAAGTATTTCAATTAATACAATCAAAAACATGGGCTTTGAAATGCTGCAGATATCTCCATTGACCAGCCGTAATGACATGCGCGAAAAACGAAAAAAACGTATACATTACAGGGTGAAACCGCAAAAACGTAATACAAGTAAAAATGACAAAAACGCAAACGATTCAGTTTTCATTTCAACTGCATTCCCTGATCTTGAAAGCAGACTAGTGTGGTATAGAGCCTTACACCATCCACTCATGCAAGTGAACATGGGAGAGTCCAGCATTGGCTGTGTCCCTGGTGTCGGCAGGTTTCTAAGCCAGGTGTTATGCCTCATCACAAGTTTGTGCTTCTCATTTGGCCTTTTCCCCAGTTCCTGGCAAAAGCACGTGTTTTCAAATTCTCAGATCTTAAATACATACACGCAATCCGGTGCATTAGCATGCTCTTGATAAATCCCCCCCCCCCCCCCCCCATTGTGTAGAAAGCCACCCCTTCTTCTAACAACTGATCAGTAGAGCGCTGGATGTGGCTCACTCATCAGCCTGATATAAGATTCACTTATCCCAAAGACTATTCATTCTGTAGCAGACTCTTTAAAGCTGGCTCTCATTTGTGTCGGTTATCCACCTAAGATGATATCAGGGGAAATTAGTCTGGTTGTCTGGATCAGGGTTTTTTGTTAATGGTCCAAAAAAAGAAGCTTAACTCTCCTCCTCTGGTGCTCTCACTGCTGGACTCAGTTTGGATACAGTGGCTTCGATGATGACGTTTTGTGACATGCACCCCTGATACAGGTGATGTAATGTTCTGGTTGGTGATGACGGGACCACCACAATTATCAGAAGTGCCAGAAAGAGGACCGTAGCTTACTAATGGGTCATCTAATCTAAATATAAGATTATCTAGTGGGCTACTTGTCTGATATCTCTACTTACTCATCTGCTGAATTAACTAAGGGTTGAAGGGTGTGACCTTGACAGGGCCCGGCCCTGGATAGGTATAGAGAATCATTCAATGTTGTGTTGATAAAGACACCCATAGAATTGATTAACACGCAACAACGCAGAAACTTCCCTGCACTCTGCCTGTGTTAAACTATTGACATCATCACACGCACATCATACAACACTGTGAACAGCAAGCGAGTGACGGTTTGTGATTGCTGCTCCAGTGAAAAGGAGGAACATAAAGACGTAGGGATGCTTGACACAGGAAAGAAGTGTTAAGTTTTATTATTCAAATGGGCTCCTCTAAAGTATTTGATTAGTGGGGGGGGCACTCCGTACTGTTTATTAATAGAGGGGCACTCTGGACTGTATCTAAATTATAGAGGGCACCTGGACGTATATATAGGGGAGGGTCACTCTGGACTGTATATTAAATAGGGGACTCTGGACTGTATATTTTTAGGGAGGCTTCTGGACAAATATTATTAGAAGGAGGCACTTTGGACAGTATATTATTGTGGGAGAGACTCTGAAGTGTTATATTAGGGGGGATATAGGCAGGCACATCTGACCAGTGGTATTATTAGGGGGCAATCTTGACAGTTATTATTTGGAGGAGCTCTCTTGGACAGTATATAATTAGTTGGGGGGTCGGGGGGGGGGAGTACTACTGGAAGTATATTATAAGGGGGGATGGCCTCCCGGACATGTATTTCTTGAATAAATTGACCTTCATTTAAACTGGTGGCTGGTTGAACATTGTATTGTATTAGGTAAATTAAGTGAATTAACTATTAGGAGGTGTCCATGCTACATATTAATTACTGGGGGCCACTGCTGACTACATGGATTGCTAAGGGGTGCAGGCCGCTCTGCTACTTTAAGAACTAGGCAGCAGGATACTGACAGGACCCCATAACAGAAACAGAGCTAAGGTCTAGGATGCAGGTTACTGACAGGACCCCATAACAGAAACAGAGGTAAGGGGTAGGCAGCAGGTTACTGACAGGACCCCACCCCATAGAGAAAAGAGGTAAGGGCTAGGCAGCACAGTTACTGACAGGCCTCAAACGAAACGGAGATAATGACTAGCAGCAGGCTACTCACAGGACCCCATAAGAGAAAAGAGGAATAAGGCACAGATACTGACAGGACCCCATAACAAGAAACAGAGCTAGGTCTAGGTCAGGCATACTGACAGGACCCATAACAGAAACAGAGGTAAGGGTAGAGCAGCAGGTTACTGACAGGACCCATAACACGACACAGAGGTAAGGGCTAGGCAGCAGGTTACGACCAGGACCCCTAACCACAACCAGAGGTAAGGACTGGCAGCAGGTTACTGACAGGACCCCAGTAACAAACAGAGGTAGGACTAGGCAGCAGATACTGACAGGACCCCATGACAGAAACAGAGTAACTAGGCAGCAGGATACTGACAGGACCCATAACAGAAACAGAGTAATGACTAGCAGCAGGATACTGACAGACCCTCATAACAGAAACAAAGGGTAAGCTAGGCAGCAGGATACTGACAGGACCCGTACAGAAACAGAGAGTAATGACTAGGCGCAGGTTACTGACAGGACCCCATAATAGACATAGAGATGAGGATAGGCCAGCAGGTTACTGACAGGACCCCATAACAAAACGGGGTTAAAACTAGGCAGCAGGTTACTAAAGGACCCCATAACAGACAAAAGGTAAGGGCTAGGCAGCAATTACTGACAGGACCCCATAACAACAGAGTAAGGACAGCAGCAGGTTACTACAGGACCCCATAGCAGAAACAGATAATGACTAGGCCAGGAACTGACATGACCCATAACAAACAGAGGTAAGGACTAGGCAGCAGGATACTGACAGGACCCATAACAGAAACAGAGGTAAGGACTAGGCAAAGGATACGACAACCCCATAACAGAAACAGAGGTAAGACTAGGCAGCAGGCTACTGACAGGACCCCATACAAAACAGAGGTAAGAACTAGGCAGCAGGTTACTGACAGGACCCCTAAAAACATAGAGGTAAGGGTAGGCACAGGTTACTGACAGGACCCATAACAGAAACGAGGTAAGACTAGCGCAGGACACTGACAGACCCATAACAGAAAAGTAAGGGCTAGGCAGCAGGACACTGACAGGACCCCATACAGACATAGAGGTAAGGGCTAGGCAGCAGGTTCTGACAGGACCCCATAACAGAACAGAGGTAAAACTAGGCAGCAGCTACTGACAGGACCCCATAAAAAACAGGTAGGACTAGGCAGCAGGTACTGCAGACCCCAGAAAATACAGAGGTAAGGGATAGGCACGGTTACTGAGTAGGACCCCATAACAGAAACAGAGGTAGTAGCAGCACAGGCGACACTGACAGACCCATACAAAAGAGGTAATGAGCAGCAGACACTAAGGACCCCATAACAGACATAGGGTAAGGGCTAGGCAGCAGATTACTGACAGGACCCTATAACAGACATAGAGGTAAGACAGGCAGCAGGTTTTGACAGGACCCCATAACAGAAACAGAGGTAATGACTAGCACAGGAATACTGACAGACCCCATAACAGAGAACAGAGGTAAGGGCTGGCAGCAGATACTGACAGGACCCCATAACAGACAAGAGGTAAGGACTAGCAAAGGTTACTGACAGGACCCCATAACAGAAACAGAGGTAAGACTAGGCGCAGGGTTACTGCCAGGACCCCTAACAAACAGAGGTAAGGGCTAGGCAGCAGGTTACGACAGGACCCCATAAAGAAACACAGATAAGAAATAGGCAGCAGGTTACTGCCAGGACCCATACAGAAACAGAGGTAGACTAGGCAGCAGGAAACACTGACAGGACCCCAATAACAGAAATAGAGGTAAGGGCTAGGCAGCAGGACACTGGCCATGACCCCATAACAGACAGAGAGGTAAGGGCTAGGCAGCAGGTTACTGACAGGACCCCAAAAAACAGAGGTAAGAACAGCAAGCAGATGCAGGACCCCATAAAAAAACAGAGGTAAGGACAGGCAGCAGGTTACTGCAGGACCCCATAAAATCATAGAGGTAAGGGATAGCCAGCAGTTACTGATAGGACCCCATAACAGAAACAGAGGTAAGGACTAGGCAGCAGGACACGCAGGACCCCATAACAGAAATAGAGGTAAGGGCTAGCAGCAGGACTGACAGACCCCATAACAGACCATGAGGTAAGCGAAGCACAGATACTTGACAGCCCACAGAAACAGAGGTAAGGGGTAGGCAGCAGGTTACTGACAGGACCCCTTAAGAGACATAGAGATAAGGACTAGGCAGCAGGTTACTGACAGGACCCCATAACAGAAACAGAGGTAATGACTAGGCAGCAGGTTACTGACAGGACCCCATAAGAGAAAAAGAGGTAAGGGCTAGGCAGCAGGTTACTGACAGGACCTCATAACAGAAACAGAGATATTGACTAGGCAGCAGGCTACTCACAGGACCCCATAAGAGAAAAAGAGG
>CM033641.1:277532320-277752916 GCA_019512145.1 Engystomops pustulosus
TAGGCGCAGGTGACTGACAGGACCCCAAACAGAAACATATGGTAAGAACTAGGCATCAGGCTACTGACAGGACCCCTAACAAACACGGTAAGGACTAGGCAGGTTACTGGCAGGACCCCCTAAAATCATAGAGGTAAGGGATAGGCATCAGGGTTACTGATGCAGCCCCCATACAAAAACAGAGTAAGACTAGCAGCAGACACTGACATACCCATAACAGAAATAGATGTAATGCTGGGAGCAGGACACTGACAGGACCCCATAACAGACATAGAGGTAAGGTCTATGCAGCAGGATAATGACAGGACCCTATAACAACTAACAGGTAAGACTAGGCAGCAGTTTATACATACCCCATACCAGAAACAGAGGTATGACTAGGCACAGGATACTGGCAGACCCCATAACAGAACAGGTAAGGGCTGGGCAGCAGATTACTGACAGGACCCCTACACCGACATAGAGGTAAGGACTAAGAGCAGCAGTTACTGACAGGACCCATAACAGAAACAGAGGTAAGGACTAGGCAGCAGGTTACTGACGACCCCATAACAGACAGAGGTGACGGCTAGCCAGGTTACGAACAGACCATAAAAAACGATAAGAATAGGCAGCAGTTATGACAGGACCACCATAACAAAAACAGAGGGTAAGACTAGGCAGCAGTTATGACAGGACCCATAACAGAAACAGAGTTAAGGATAGGCAGCAGTTACTGCAGGACCCCATAACAGAAACAGAGTGAGACTCAGGAGCAGGACTCTGACAGCCCCGTAACAGAAACAAAGTAGAAACAAGCAGCAGTTACTGACAGGACCCCATAACAGAAACAGAGTAAGAACTAAGCAGGCAGGTCTGACAGGCCCCATACAGACAAGAGAAGAAGGACTAGGCAGCAGGTTACTGACAGGCCCATAACAAACACGGGGGGTAAAAACTAGGCAGCAGGTTACTATAGGACCCACTAACAGACATACAAGGTAGGGCTAGCAGCAGTACTGACAGGACCCCATAACAGCATAGGAGGTAAGGAACTAGGCAGCAGAAGACTGAACGGACCCATAACAGACAGGGTATTGACTAGGCAGCATCTGACAGACCCCATAACAGAACAGAGTAAGGACTAGGCAGCAGGATCTGACAGGACCCCCATAACCGAAACCGGGTGGGGGAAAAACTAGGCGAGTTACTAATAGGACCCCATAACGATACAAAAGTAAGGCTAGGCAGCAAGATCTGACTAGGACCTATAACAGACATAGAGGTAGGACTGGCAGCAGGATTGACGACCCATAACAACAACAGAGGTATGGACTAGGCAGCAGTTTTACTGACAGGTACCCCATACAGAAACAGAGGTAAACTAAGGCAGTATAGGACAGACCTCAAAAGAACCTGAGGGTAAGGACTAGGCAGCAGCAGCATGATATGACAGGACCCATAAACAGATAAACAGAGGTAGGACTAGCCATTCGGATACTGACAGGACCCCATAACGAACGGGGTGGGGGGGGGGGGTAAAAACTAGGCAGAAGGTTACTAATAGGACCCATAACAGACATAAGGTAAGGGCTAGTGCAGCAGGATACTGACAGGACCCTAATACAGACAAGATAATACAGCAGATGTTGACAGACATCAACGGTAAACTAGGCAGCAGTTACTGCGGACCCATAACAGAAACAGAGGTAGACTAGCAAGCAGGATACTGACAGGACCTCATAACAAGAAACAGGTAAGAATAGGCAGCGATACTGACAGGACCCCAAAGAAACAGAGGTAAGAACTAGGCAGCAGGTACTGACAGGCACCCATAACAGAAACAGAGTAAGGACTAGGCAGCAGGACACTGACAGGACCCCATAACAGAACTAAGGTAGACTAGGCAGCAGGACTACTGACAGGACCCCGTAACAGAACGAGTAGAACTAGGCATGGATACTACAGGACCCCCTAACAGACGTAGAGGTAGGACTAGGCAGCAGTACTGACAGGACCCCATAACAGAAACAGAGGTAAGGAACTAGGCAGCAGGTTACTGACAGGACCCCATAACAGACTAGAGGTTACGAAACTCAGCAGGATATGACAGACCCCATAACAGACATAGAGGTAAGACTAGGACTAGGCAGCAGCAACTGTATGACAGAATTTCTATAACAGAAAAAGATGGTAAATAAGCCGTGGGCTACTGCTGATGATAACGTGTTTCCTCTCAGTTTTAGAAATCTAACTTAAAGTATCCTCATTTCATCAAATAAATTCATTGTCTGTGTGTATTAAATTTTCCAATGTACTTTCTGTATTAATCCTTGCGGTTTTCTCGATCTCGCGTGCTGTCTCCTTCTATAGGAAGCTTCTATTTTACTTCTTTGATTAATCTGACGACGGTCACAAGGTGCACAGCTCGTTAAAACCATCAGCTCTGATTACTCTGTGTAATATAACAAGCTGTGCACCTGTGTGACCAGGAATAAATTTCCGTCACTTGAAAGTACAGCTTTCTATGATGACAGCAAGCAGAGATCTAGAAAGCTATGATGAGGTGATACAGAAAGTATTTTGGAAAATTGTATACTTTTCATCATACAAACAATAACATTAATTGCCAAATGGAAACATCCCTTTAAGGTCCATATACATCCTCATTTCCCTTCATAAAGTGATTTTATATAACATTTCAACAGGCGGTGGACATCCCTTGACTACTGTCAGCTCCCTGGAGTAATAGCAACTATCAGGCACTATACTAACTGGCAATTTGGATGCAACTGATCCACACACAAAGAACTTCTATTTTTTTATAGTTTGTACAATGTGAATTAATGTATTTGTTCTTTGAGAGTTTTGGGGTATAAACATCTTCTAGTCTTAGGTTTTAGAAAGCAAAAAGTTTCTCTCTTGGTAGAAATATTATGGGGATTAATTATGTTTTTATTGTATTTCTGTAAATAAGTATATTTAATCATTTATAAATTATGTGTGCAGTATATCCATATGGATACGATGAAATTCAGATTGTGCTTGAAGTCTTTCTAAAGGGAACCTGTCACCACATTTTTCACACATACCCATGACAGGTTCCCATAGAGCCCATTAAAACTAACTGACAACCTCTTTTAGTGAAAAATGGTTTTCTCACACCCCATAACCAACTTTATTTATCTTCTGGCATCATAGGCCACATGTCCTCTTCAGCCAATCCCTCTCCTCTATTTTTTATATATATGCCTTATCTCCTCACTATCGCACTTCATGTCATGTGCGGTATGATCTAAAGTCCTTAACACAGTAATATTAACATCTACCTCATGTATGTATCTGATCACATAAATCACAACAGACTCCATGGACTCTAATTCTCCCATCCCTCAATGGAGACATGCGTGGTTTCATGTGCTCAATACGTACATGAAATAGATGTTAATGTTACTGTGTAAAACATTTGAACTCTTTTTTTTTTTATACCCCTATCATAAGTAAACAGAGCTTTATATGTCTGTATTGAATCTTGACAGAGAATCCCTAAGTACTAGTTCCTAGATTTTTTAACATTTCATCCATGAGAAAGGACCATTCAGATAAGGGCATTTTTTTTTATTCATAGCTTTTACAAAGTATTTATTTTGGGTGTTGAATTATATGGCAAGTTCCCTTTACCCCCTAAGGACGCAGGTTTTTTTTGCTCATTTCTTGCTCTCCACCTTCAAAAATCCAAACTTTTTTCATTTTTACTTGTACAACTGTTGAGGGCTTATTTTGTGCGTAACAAATTTACTTTCCCTAATGTTATTTATTAAACATCGTGTACTGCGAATTTGAAAAAAATTCCAAATATGGAAAATGAAAAAAAGGTCACGTTCTTGTGGGCTCAGTTTTTACGACTTTTGACTGTGCACTCAAAATAACACCTCAGTTATTCTTTGGTTCGGTGCGATCGCGTGATACCAAATTTATACAGTTTTATTGTGTTTTAATACATTTTCAAAAATTAACGAATGGTACAAAAAAGAAAAAAATTTTTTGCCATCTCTGACGCTAATAACTTTTCATACTTTGGTGCACGAGATGTGTGAGGTTGTCATTTTCTTTGCGAAATGAGCCGTCGTTTGCATTGCTACCATTTTGAGGACTGTGCACTTTTGATCATTTTTATATTCCTTTTTTATGTGTGTAAAAAGATGTAAAAGTCGCATTTCGGACATTTGGGCGCCAATTCCCATCTCGGAGGTCACCGCCGCCGTAACCGTTTTTATATTTTGATAGATCGGGGCATTTTGGGACCGGCGATACCAATGCGTCTGTGATTTTTTACTGTTATTATGTTTATATCAGTTCTAGGAAAAGGGGTTGATTTGATTTTTTATATTTATATTTTTTTTGTATTTTAACTTTTTTTTTTTTTTTTTTCACTATTTCTTCAGACCATCTAGGTACTTAACCCTATAGTCAGATCGCTCCTACCATATACTGCAATACTTCTGTATTGCAATATATGCATTTTTGCAGCTCATTCATTACAATGAGCCACTGGCTCATTGTAACGAATCTGCAGAAGCCAGGTAGCCGTCTTTTAAACGCTGTCGACTTTGCCGCTGCAACACCACCGCGATTATTACTGGTGGGGGTTTGCTGCATATGCAACACCCCCACCCTTGTATGAAGAGCCGGTGAGCCTCTTCATACACTCCCTATAGCTCTGTGCCTAGAGCTACGGCGCAGAGCGTTAAGGGGTTAAATGCTTTGCTGCAGTTTGGAGCCATTGAGCAGTCTTTGACCACTGACCCCATGAACCAACTTTTAATTATGCCGAATGCGATTCCAAGTTAAATATTCCTGGTCCCTTGTAATTTACAATCTCGCGCCTCTTCTCCTGCTGCCCCATGCCCTTGTAAATGAAGTACATTACACAGACTAATAAGTCCAGTGTGGAAGGTAATGATCAAAACTTGCTCTCAGATATAAGACAGGCTACCTGTATACAAAGAGCCGTCTATAAAGGACGACTTCACAGACACACCGACACTGACCTCCAGTATACATTTACTATTAGATGCACTGAACAGGTCATTAATCCCATGTCTGTACTGAGGTCATTCCTTTTTACAAATCACTTGTTGCATCATTACTGATATTACACCATATGAGTCCAGCTATTACTGTACAAGCTAGACTCTTTTCATGTCCTGAATGACATGACAACTATATAATCAGATCTAGGATCTTTTACATTTTTTAACACTCTTAAAGAAGGTTTTTATCAGTAAATCCATGTTTTTAACATACGTTTTATGTTACACATAGTTTATGTAAGGAAAAAAAGAAAAAACATGGTCAGCTCACCCTCTCTATCACCTGTACACTCAAGCGAGAAAAAACTGAATAGCATCCAATATGCATTTTCCAGCAATGGAATGGATATTGAATAAAATGAATAAAGCTACCATTTTATTCATGCATCGTGAACCAAACATACCATGAGAATGCTGTTGATACACTGATGCAGGAACATATCTTGTTTATCCCCGATCGGAGTAGTTTGCTCAAAAAACATTGTAAAATTCAGGACCTTGGGAAAGCTGGGTGGCTGGTTGCAGTACATAAACACATTACACAGACTTCCTGAACTGTCCAACAGGACTAATCAACATGAGCGGGATGACTCATACACTGCAGCTGGGGGATGGTGCAGTGATTGATTACTTCTGACTGTCAGAGACAACACTGTGAATACACTCATTCTCTGGAGCAGTGCATTAGGGTAAGGAGGAACACCAAGTAGGAGCGACAGAGCCTCATTATCAAATTGTATAATTGTTTTTTTCAGCAAAATCACTCATTTTCAGGGTTTAAACAAGATATGTTTCTGCATCAGTGTAGCTACAATAGCTTCTCAAGGTATGTTTAGTTCATAATGCATAAATCAAATGGTCGCATTCTCTTTAAAAACACTCTTTACTGTTACATTAAAAACACTTCATGGTACCCAGCAATAAAACAAACTATGCCTTTCAAATCACAAAAAAATCTTAGTTGTAATTTTTGGAGGCTGCTATAAAGTGATATTGTATACCTTTTTTAACAATGGGTAATCAGTTAATAAATCCCAGAATACCCTACTATGTTGTGTTCACCACATCCTTTTACCATGTAGTAATCAGTCTGTAAACATGGACGCATGAAGTTGATCAATATTAAGATCACTAACTTTTGAACAAACTTTCTATACATCAATAGAACAAGTTACACAAGAAACTAATCTATATCTTGTCAGAAATAATTGCCTCTTTTTTCCACCTTAATTTGGCTCTTATGCAGGTCCATTTTAGACAAAGTTGGGCCCTGGACAAAAAAATTGGGGCCCTAAAATAAAACTGTTTTTATAACAGTCACATTCATTAAGAGGCTCCTTTTAGCCCTGCACAATAATAACACTTTTAGTTTTACAACAGTAGTATGGTAAGTATCTTTAATATGGGACAGTAGGAGAATGCATCTTCTTCCCACAAATTGCATATGCTGGGGCCTTTTAGGAAGGGGCCCTGGGCAAATGCCCAGTTGACGCCCCCTAATGCCAGCCCTTCTCTTATGTTCCTTCTTTCTTCCTCCTCATCTGCACTCTGAAATGCCCTCTGATTCCATCTTGCTAGCAAGATGGGTAGAATCTCATGAGATGTCTGACACTCCATGGAGAAGGGTCAGAGTAATGAGTCACAGCAGTAAATTTCATTCTCCACCTAAAAGCACTGCAGCTCTGACAGGGCTGCAGGGAGTGTGTTGAAAGTTTAGGCACAGTTTAGATTTGCGTCAGGAGTTTCTGTTACGGTTTTCTGTTATAGAAAGAATAGAAATATGGAAATTACAATGTTATAACAGAAAATAATATGAAATATGTAAAGTGAACGGAGTTTTACATAGGTTTTCCATGTACAGGAGGGAAGCTTCCGCATGCATGCAGAAAGAGTAATGCTATTTTCTAATATGAAGTAATTAAATGGTGAAGATGTGAATTTAGCTTGAGATACACTATAACTGGCATAACAGCGATGTGGAACTACACAGAAGTGGCGATTAAAACAATATATATTTTTTTGATTACTTATATTTACAATAAATATTTTTGATATCTCATATGTTCAATATTTTTTTGATACCATATTTTACGATAGGGCACTTACTTTCTCTGTCCCTATGTCATGCCAAAAGCCTTTTTCAAGTGTACAATTCATCAGCGAGAAACCTTTACTTTCCTATGTACAGTGTCTCTATATGTAATAACAATGCAGCCCATTCTCCTAAACAAAATTGTCGATACTCTTTTATATGAAGAAGTATTGGTAAAATCCTTCATCGCCGCCTAATCCCAGCGCACATCCAGTTAATTGTACGTCACTGGTGCTTTAGGACACCTGTAGAGGAATAAACAATGTGTTTTACCCAACAAAATGGTGCATTTAGTCTCTCCTCTGCTCCTAAGACTCGCTGACGAAATCACTGTGTATAATGCGCACTTACTGCTTTATAGGTTTCATTGGCGAATGTCAGTAAAATGATTAAGCGTTTTCAGAAAGGAAATGAACTCATTGTGCGTCTGCGAGGTAAAAAAACACATCCCCCCTGTCCGCGCAGCGGATTCCCCCCCTTCTCCGCCGTTCTGTTCTTTTGGACTTTTCGCACAATCTTTTTGCAGTATTGATTGTCGCTGGACTGCATTGTATCATCGCGTTAGGAGGTGTTTGTTAGAGGCGAGCTGTTTAAACATTTCTTAAGTTAACAATGATTTACTGTCGGACACATTCCCACCAGTCTGAAAATGGTTCTAGTTTGCTTTAGTTACTTTACAGCTAATAGAGCCACTGGCTACACATTACAAGCAATCTGTATGCATGGCTCCGTCTGCTATTTCCTTTACAGTTATATTTCTTGTGGGTCACATTACTGATTCCAATGAAAGTAGGGAGTTCGATTTTATGATTAAGTGTTTGTAGAATATCTTATGTACACACTGTGGTCCGGCAAAGTGCACTATACATCTAAATATATATTTACATTAAATAAGAAATAAATAATAAAAAAAAAAATCAGGTGAAATTTTTAACAGCTATAAGCAGCTTTGCTATGTCATAAAACCGTAGTTTTCAAGTACACAAATGTACTGATTCTCGACCATGTTAAAACACTTCTCATGCCGATTTATCGATAAACCGTCATCAGTTTCCGTGGATCCTTAAAAAGGGTCGAAAAACAGCGATTTTCACATATGTGTATCTAGCCCTAGGGTCCTGGTCAGAGAGAAAGACCCGGTGGTTTTGCTGTTATAATTAGAGTTACACTTGTGGAAAATACAATTAGGGATTTTTTGCAGGTTTTACAACAGCCAAAATCTGTGGTAGAAATGTATAGTTTCAATGTGGAGCTGAGGAGTTGAAAATATCAAGGTCAATTTCTATGATGATTAATGTCATTATATAAGATCAACCTTTTTCCAAGTTGCCACAGTCGCTGCTCAAAGCTAAGCTCAGACATCTCTATCTATTTGACGTTGCCCCCTTACCGTAGCCTGGCTCTTATTTACTTTCCAATAGGCGAAGCTGCAGTTGATTGGTAGTGGTGCTGGATGTCACAATCCTTGCCAATCTCAATTGATGAAATCAGGGTGTAAACTAGGAGATCGGCCCCATAGAGCGTATTGAATGAGGCCTCCCTACCCCCTCATAAAAATATATATAGTTGTATCTAACACATTTACACACTTATGTTTACACATTTACGCACTGATATATACATTTATAACTTACACAGATCTGTCTCTGCCCCCTAACACTGCTATGGTCGTATACGGCTGGAGTTATTCACCTGGATGAACTATCAATATTCAATATTTAATATACACTTTGCTATTTTTCTTTGATGTTATATTTATTTATAATTATTAATTTTAGGTATGGACAAGAATCCATCATCTACATCCCCAGACTGCCCCGACTTCTAGACTCTGAGCCTTATTGGGAATATACATGTCTACTGCATACTATGGTGATATTGTGTTGCTTGTCTGAAGATGAATGGGAGCTGAGTTCAGCCACTACATGATGTTCAGAGCTTTCTACTTCTGGCTCAGTACACTGTGCAACTTTTTTTCCTCTTACAACCACCTCCATGCCAGTGGACAGGGAGAGTCGTCAGAGTTGGCTGGCCAGGTGGTGGCAGGTCAGGCAGGGGATGCCCTATACCAGGGTGGCGAACCTATGGCACGCGTGCCAAAGAGGGCCGCAGGGCCCCTCTCATCGCAGCACGCGTACCATCTCCCATTCATCAAAGTCGGAGCTCCGGCTGCCCACTGCATTCTGAAGCTGATCGGCTCTGCTCTCACTAGTGATGCCTTAGTGAGACAGTATGCAGCCGATCAGTGCCCGCCCCTCCTCCCCCCTCAGCCCGGAAGACAAGTACACAGCTACATGTGAGGTCGCACAGAAGGAAGCCTGCAGCTCAGAAGATGATAGAGTTCAGGAGCTGCTGGGGCTGCTGTGTGTGTAGTTTGCACCCAGCAGTTCAGTGTTAGAGCTCAATAGCTTCAGAGTTCTGTCAGGTGGCTTTGGGACACTAAACCAACTATAGGTAACTGTGATTTTAGGTCCCAAATCCCCCTGTATAGACAGCTGTGTTTTGCCACTATATAACTGGTCTGTGTCGAAGTGCTCTCCACTGCATCAGGCGGGCAATGAAGCCAGCATAGCTCCACTGCAGGCAGCGCATGCACAATGTGGCCGGGTGCTATGCTGCATCACTGCCGCACGGTGCCATGTGATGAGGCAAGTCTGTATGTGGCCACAGAAAGCTGTCATACGTGTGTCCCAATCCACATGTGCCCACACTTTCACCACCTCCCTGCCAAATTGGTCAAAATGACACTTTTAGCCATTTGCAGCTGTAAACAAACTGATCAAAAAGTCTGTACGGTCCTCAAATGGTAGCATTAAAAACATCAGTTCACCTCGGAATAATTACACTACACACAGCTCCGTACACTGAAGTATGTAAAGTTAGCGCCAAAAATGGCAAATAAATTTTTTTTTTTTGTATCCCTCTGATCGCCCCCCCTAAAGATATATGAGACATTTCATTTGTGTGAACAGTGAAAAGCATAAACTCCAGCCCACGAGAAAATGGCACAAAATTGCACCATTTCACTGCATTATCAGATACAGACCCTCACAAAGCTCTTACATGAAAAAATAACGTTACATCATTTTTGAATGTGGGGATGAAAAATGAAAATGCAAAAACAAAAAAGGGGTTAGTTGGCAATATTTGGTCCATAAGCAGAACTAACTTATAGTCCCCCCAGCCCCTGCCTCTACTCATGGACTGCTGTCACTGTATAGGGGTATGTATAATCAGTATATGGCTAATATTCCACACTGATGGCAGTAACACAGTATGCATCACTATAATTAGCTTCTAGTATAGTGTTATTTATGTGTAATGGTTGGCCTTTCTATAAGTGCTCTTATAAACAGAATTCTGCCATTTATTGGTTGTAATGGTGGCTTCATGATGTCACAGTGTTATTTGTCTCTTTGTATAGTGTATTGTGGCGTCTATTGGCTAAATTGCTGTGTTGGCACCTTGCAATAGAACCGTCGCCTTTGGTTTGCAGTTTGGGGCACTCGGTTCTTAAAGTGTTCGCCATCACTGCCCTATACAGTTGCTTCTATTATGGCCTTTCCCAGTTCCTGGCACAAGTTTATTTTAAAATTCTAGATTTAATACATACACGCAATCCAGGTGCATTAAGCTAGCTCTTGATAATCCCCCCCCCCCCCATTTGTTAGAAGAGCCACCCTTCTTCTAACAACTGATACAGTAGAGGCGCTGGATGTGAGCTACTCATCAGCCTGATATAGATTACTTATCCCAAAGAACTAGTCTCTGTAGCAAGACCCTTTAAAGCTGGCTCTCATTTGGTGTACGGGTTATCCACCTACAGATGATATCAGGGGAAAGTATTCTGGGTGTCTTGGATCAGGTTTTTTGTGACATGGTCCAAAAAAAGAAGCTATACTCTCCACCTTCTGGTGCTGTCACTGCTGGACTCAGTTTGGATACATGTGGCTTAGTGATGACGTTTTGTGACATTGCCACACCTTATCAGGTGTGTAGATGTTCTGGTGGTGATGACGGGACCACCACATGGATCAAGTGCCAGAAAGAGGTGACCGTAGCTTACTATGGGTACATCTAAATATAAGATTATCTAGGGGCTACTTGTCTGATATCTCTACTTACTCATCTGCTGATTTACATAAGGGTTGAAGGGTGTACCTTGACAGCCCGGCCCTGGATAAGGTAGGAGAATCAATTCAATGTTGTGTGATAAACTCACATAGAATTGAGTTAACACAGCAACATACGCAGAAACATGTCCTACACTCTGCCTGTGTTTAACTATATGACATCATCACACCGCACATCATCACTGTGAACAGACAGAGCGAGTGAGGGTTTGTGAGTGGCTCTCCAGTGAAAGGAGGAACAGGAAGACGAGGGGAGTGCTGGACCAGGAAAGTAAGTGTTAAGTTTTATTTTTCAAAGTGGCTCCTCTAAAAGTATTTGATTAGGGGGGGGGCACTCCCGTACTGTTATTAATAGAGGGCACTCTTGGACTGTATATTAATAGCGCTGCACTCTGGCGTATATAATTAGAGGGGAGGGTCACTCTGACTGTATATTAATAGGGACTCTGGACTGTATATTTTTAGAGAGGCATTCTGTGACAATATTATTAGAAGGAGGCACTTTGGCAGTTATTATGTGGGAAGGACTCTGAAGTGTATATTATTAGGGGGGATATTAGGGCAGGCAATCTGGACAGTATATTATTGGGGGGCACTCTGGACAGTGTATTATTAGGGGGCAATCTTGACAGTATATTATTTGGAGGAGCTCTCTTGGACAGTATATAATTAGTTTTGGGGGGGGGGGGGGAGTACTACTGGACAGTATATTATAAGGGGTGAGCTCCTTGACAGTGATTTCTTGAATTGGACACTTCATTTATAACTGTGGCGCTGAACATGTATTATAGGTAAATTAAGTGAATTAACTAGTAGGAGGGTGTACTATCTACATATTAATTACTGGGGGCACTGCTGACTACATAGGATTGCTAAGGGGTGCAGGCGCTCTGCTACTTTAATGATGGGGTGCAGGGTTACATGTAAATAAATGGGGGTAAAACATTAATGAATCGCGAAAACATAAATTAATAAGAGGTTTGTTTGTTGCTGTATTAACAATTAGTGTATAAAATTAGAAGATGAAAACGGGACAAATCAGAGGTAGAAAGTGGGAACTATGTCTGATTTATACAGTAATGATGGTATCTCCCTTATGGCAGCCCTGGGGTGCTGTACAATTGGTGTATTCGTACTACTGCAATATTATTATTATTGTACAGTGTATGTGGGGATATAGTGGTTAGATATATTTATGTGCACCTATATTGAGTGTATCTTATTTAAGATGTGTGTATATTCTGAAGTACGGCAGTCTGCGGATTACGTACAGGATAGTTTCTTAGGTTTGTCCTTAAGTTGAATTTGTTATGTAGTCGGAACAGTATATTTTATAATTGTAGTTCCAGACAATAATTTCTTTTGTTTCTGTGACAATTGGATTTTCAAAATTGTTTTGCTGCCATGGACCAAGGATATCAATAAACTCTATAAGACACTTACACTGATCATATGCAGTCGGGACTAAGTAAAGCATCCAGACAGCTTCACTAGAGGTCACAGTGCCAGTTCTGTAAGTCGGTGTCCTTTGCGGGGACTGCCTGTAAAGTGCGGATGGGGCCGCAGCCAAGGCTTTAGGTATATGTGGATCCTCGATCTGAGTTTGCACTGGAGCCCATAAGGTCTTGTCATGTCACTGTGATGATGGGATCGGCAACCTGGAGTGAGATTACTGGTTTATTATTCCTATAAATGTTTATAGGTACTCTTATCGTGATCAATCTAACTTCTAACTTCTCATCCAATTTTCAGTTAGTACAATATTGCTTGATCAGGTTGCTTAGTAAAAACAACCCTGGGCTTTATTGCATTATTTAATACCTTTTCTATATTTACTAATAAACTTATGTACATTTCAAGATTTTTTTTCATATCGCTATAAAAGAAAACAAATAATTCAATATGTATTTGTGCCTTTCCGGAAACAAGATTTCAGTTTTCATGAATTTGTGAAATTTTGTTGATCTTTCTTGCCTCACGCAATCAAATGTTGATGAAGAATATCACATATATGCAGAGCCCTTGGCTCACGCCTCTGTATCAGATCGTGAGAAGTTAAGAGAAGCACTGGAGATGAAGGTGAAAAGTATTGTAGCTTCAGATAACCAAAATGATCCTCAGGTAACAGTAACTACACTAAACGGCCTTCTCCTTCCCTATCACCGCCGCTGATCACTGGCTGATCTAATGCTGAAACATTTGCTTTGTCACTCGACAGGGGAGCACAGTCAAGCACACTTGCAGCGGGAACCAATAGAATTGATAAATTTTACTTAAACACATATGCAGGAAGACTTGTGCTGGGAATGACATCACGCTACACTCCAAGTCTACAGCATGGAGCGCGCTGTTTCCAGCTTTGTAATCCTTTCTGGGAAGAAAATCATTTCAAGCCGAGAGCAGAAGTAAAACAAAAGAAATTACAAATTATAACTTTCTCATGAATATACAAATTATGTGTGATATTATTTATTCATAAATCACACAAAATATCTTGGGACAACATTTACTAACAATGTTGCAAAATGCACTAAATGCAGCTAGTTATAGTGGGGGGGCGCCAGATTCAGGATTTCTGGTGCCCGTTCTTCATGAATCTGTTGTCCTCTGCACAGCTCCGACAGAGTCACCACTTTTATTTTTGGTGCACCTTTACATGGGCGAGCAACTCCATTCTGTTGACTTGGCATGTTAAATATGGCGCACATCCGACGAGCACCACAACGCCCCTTAATGTGTCGCATGATGCCAGTGCAATCTGCCACAGGTCGTCTTGATACACAATGGGACGCGACAGTTCTTAAATACCTGTGCAAGCAGTTTCACTAAAAAGAACATGCAGATAACAGAAATACGCCCCATTGGTTTTTTAACAGATGTGCCTATGGATTAATTCTGATTAGTCTAGTTTAATGAAGTTCAGTAGAACCGCAACGGCTTACTGAAGGCAGCACGGTGGCTCAGTGTATAGAACTATAGGCTGCACATGTGGGTCCTGGGTTCAAATCCCATACGTATCAACATCTGCAAAATTTTTATGTCTCTGTGGGTTTCTTCCGGTTTCCTCCTCCCACCTCCAAACATACCGGTGTTTGTTAGACTGTTTGTCCATTGTGCCAGGGGAATTCTCTGTGTCAAGCGTTGCATAATCTGTTGGTGCTATATAAATAAGAATTGTATTATAGTGGACTGCATTGTTTCAGTTCATATAAGAGGTTTTTAAGTTTTAATCACCCCACACCGTCCTGCACCTCTTCCTTCATCTGACAGGACCCCATAACAGACATAGAGGTAAGGGCTAGGCAGCAGGATACTGACAGGACCCTATAACAGACATAGAGGTAAGGACTAGGCAGCAGGTTATTGACAGGACCCCATAACAGAAACAGAGGTAATGACTAGGCATCAGGATACTGACAGGACCCCATAACAGAAACAGAGGTAAGGATGAGTGACGTTCTGTTTAAATAAACACTTAAATTCCAAGGAAACCTGAGATTTTGAAGAAGGGGCTCTGCGGATGTAATAACAAAAACTCTGGTGTGTACAAAGCCTGTCTCTTAAGTTATTCTTCTCATCACCGCCATTGTGCTGAAGGGGTCCCCTGCCCCTGCCACATGGATAATACAGATGCACCTCTGTTCACACCATGTGATTTTGCAGACAGACAGGTTGCATGGAGACACCGAGGCAGATACCTCGGTGTATTCAGAGAGAAAAGGGAGAAACATATGGTCAATTAGTGGGATTCAGGTATTCTTTGTTTACATATAGAGCTGCATTTACTCCAGAGTAGCCAGTCGTTGGTGTTCAGTTTAGCAGATTAAATCTAATGTGATGTGTGCACCAAATATTTGTATGATATGAGGACTTGGGGACTTTTGATATGAACTTATTATTGCTAAAATACCCAAAGTCGTGTGACAATGATGTATACTCTTAAGTCAATGATATAGATGTTCCTCCTAAAGCCATGAGGTAGAACCCCCTGCCCAGTCCACTCCGGATACCATTTCTGAAGGATGGTGAGTAAATCTCAGTAAGTCCTTAGGGGGGGACAATGAGGTGACTAGTTATAGGACCTGCAAATGTCAGTTGTGTCCCTCATTGGAGCCAACACGACTAGGCTTGGATGATGTTTTTCCTTTTTATGCACAATAAGGACATTTAGCATCCCAGAAAATGGGAGA
Organism: Engystomops pustulosus; assembly: GCA_019512145.1. Lineage (NCBI taxonomy): Eukaryota > Metazoa > Chordata > Amphibia > Anura > Leptodactylidae > Engystomops > Engystomops pustulosus. The sequence goes on from CM033641.1 coordinate 277,547,808, forward strand.
GTCACAACGATTACAACACTATCCCTCAGCATATAATCCTACCCTGCAATGATAATCGTTACCTGTTGAATTTCCCGCAGAACAATTCTCCTCTTTGTTGGGTCTTTATGTTGTAATATATTGTTTTCTTCACAGATCTGCTCCATGATTGTAGATCCATGTATCCCATGTGAGATGGAATGAACTAACTTATATATGGTAAGAGAATCTCTCCTGTATATTGTTACATTAGAGCCAGCCCTTCCCTGTACAGTGTGAACCTGCAGCTCGTTACACTTATGTTTATCGCAGTTTTTTTCTGGTCTGCATTTAGTTAGACAAACTAATAAATATAATACATGTTATTTTATTATAGGATGAAACATAGGTTAACTGATATAGAGTAACATTGTAAAATGTGCAGAAGAAATGATTGAAACCCTCCCCTATGTACATTACATGTTGAGAAAACATAAAGCTAGGGTGAACACGGCCTTAGTGCTGGCATTCTAGACATATTCAAACAATATAATTGATGGGCGACTGTGTGCAAGGTCAGGGGTTTTCATGCAATTTTTCACATGCTATGTTACAGTACAAATTCATATTTCAAATTTTTTTTTTTTATAAATCATCAACGCCTTACGGGAGGATAACGGATACTAGAAGTTCACCACAATATGATTCTTAGAATGTAGCATAAATGAAATGGTGAAATAAATTATGATTATACATTAGAATGGATCATTATGGGTAAGTACCTATCTCTGTCCTCATGCAGGCTGTTCTTGATCTACCGTATGGAAGTCTAATACTGCAGTCCTCAATTGTACAAGGATAAACAATGTGCCGCTGTCTGCTCTATATAAATAAACAATAAATAATAATAATAAAACAACCACAACAATTAATAATAATAATAGTGTAACTCACTCCAAACACCTTATCTAACTTTAATTTACAAAGCAAGTTTCTAGAGTTTTTAAACTGAGACTCATGAAAATATAAAATGACATAAAAATTAACTGACTCTCAGATTCTGCACAGAAAAATGGGTCTCTACTGCACATAATTAACTTTAAATTAGGCAAAAATCTTTGCCCCATCTTGTGGAACCTTTCATATACTTATTGACTGCAGAGGTTATCGAATAGTGTAGATTTGTCCCATGTTTGTCATAGAGAGATCAAGGCAATTTACTTTTTTGAGGCAGAGTAGATTTGATGTAGAGCTTTCGATATTATAGTTCTCTTAAGATTTTTTTTTTTTAGGACATGACATTTACGTTATTAAAGCAGAGGATGAGAGTGAAATGTCCCAGCTCTATGGGGCCTTGTTACTATATGGCAATGGGGTTTAGGTTGCTGGGGACATCTGTAAGCCCCCAGAATGAACTTTGGGATGGAGGGATACGAAACGGTAACCATCACTTCTCAGTTATAATGGTTAAAGTTATGATTGTAATAATCTGCTTAAGACAATTGATATAAGCCAAAACTGCTGCAAAAAAACGTAAAGTGGAATTCTTCTATAGACCATTCACACAAGCGTTTTAACGTTTAGTTTATGTAAAGCAATGATGCTTCAATAAAGTAAATGCAACTCGACACATCAGAAGTCTCCAAGATGCAAGGTTAAAGCAAACAGATGTATTCAGCAGTTCATTGCGCATTTATACTTAATGTAGAACCTGAACTGTTGCATAAATCTTTCATTACAACCTTTTAGGAAAATTATATATTCAATTATATATAGCTCCAACCTTGTATTCTACCACACAAAGCTCCTTGCAAAGCACCTCTTAAGTTCACATGCATTCAAAACCTCCGCTAGACGTAAGGGTTACCGACAATTAAAAATCCCATTGACATTGTTGTAAAATTCTAAATAAATAAAAAGCAAGTCTCTATTTGTATTAGCGCCATCAAATTCATATGTTTGTGTTGTAGATTATTGGGGGATATAAAGACATTACAGAGTAACAACTTTTGTCATATGAAACTAAATGAAGCTGGAGGTTACAATCTTGGTGATAAATAATGTATGCATATAGGTAAAAGAAATTGGTCCAAAGAGTCAGGTACAGGTCGTCCCCCACTCTAAGACACACACGACTTACAGACGACCCATAGTTACAAACGGACCTCTGGATATTGGTAATGTACCTAAACGTAGGTACAATAATCAGCTGTAACAGTTATCACAGGTGTTATAATGAAGCTTTATTCTTAATACAGATTCTTATGACAACCCCAACATTTTTAAAATCCAATTCGTCGCAAAGACCAAAAAAAATTTGTCTGGGGTTAACCAATTGTAAAATATAGAATATACAATTAACTAAGAACAAACCTACAGATCTTGTAACGTACCGCGGGGACTGCCTGTGAAATGCTACATACTCCAAAGGGCGGAGCTGAAGTTATATTATTATTGGGGGGCAATAAGGCTGCTGTGTCATATTCTCTTTATAAATGACCCAGTGGATGGAATAGGGAGTAAAGTGGATGCAGTCACAGATGATACAAAACCTTGTAGATCCCCCCCCCAAAAAAAAAAAATAGATGATTGTAAAAAATTACAGAAAAAAAGTTTAGTAAGCTGCTAAGGGCAGGAGGAACAGACCAGAAGAAGTTCCGTGTTGATAGAAATTGTTATCCTGGAATTGATGTATCTGTTTTGTTCAGTCGGCAGGTTTAGCCGATCATGCAGTTTTTTGTAATGGAAAAAATGAGGGAGGCTGAAAGCTACTTTTTCCCTTTAAAAAATGGATTACCGTACTTGTCTAAACTGAAACATAAAGGATGACATAAAATACTTGATGTCAAATGAGATTTTTATAATCGTTTAAACTCAGTTCTTCGTTTTTTTTAAACGGAGGTATTGAGCCGCAGTGTGAAACTTAGCCATTTATTGTATAATAAAGAGAGGCCAAGCATGATACTGAAGCTCAGTCACAATCAAAGGGAAAGGGTCATCAGAAAATCACCGATTATTAGGTTAAACTTATTTTTCACTTTAATTGTTGATGATTTAAAAAAAAAAAGGATTATTAAAAAACGAATAAAACGAATCCTGAAATCCAACTCTGGCCACTAAGGTAATAATAGACAGACACATTTGTAGGGGTTTTCTATACAGAGTCTCTAGTTAACATCCCAGAATGATTTACAATGGAAGAGACCATCTATAGAAAACAGCGTCATGGACATTCCTAGTGGACCGTCACAGACCTTCATACACTGTACTGAACAGGTCTACAAAACTTTATACCAACTCAAACCAATGTGGTAACGTTTATCACTAATAACATTATAGAGCTCAGGCAAGATGGCCTTGCCCCCCTAATCATGGGCAGAATATAGTAGGAAAAAAATCAACAGTCTGAAAATAAAAAGTTTATGAATATGTTTATCTGGGTTAATGAGTCAAAATGAAAATTAGGGAAGGGCTCGGGGGGGGGGGCATTACAGAACCCTTCTGTTTTGCAGCTTCACGGGCTGTTAGACTGTCTCTTGCTCCCCTGCTCCTTTAGCACTGTCACCCTCCCTTTACTAAATTAATCTCACAGAAGCAGAGGAGTGGAAGGGGAAACTGTTCTGCCACAGTTGTAACAGCTTTGAAGGCTAGTGCCAGAGGGGTTTATTACACCCCCCAGAGCCCTCTGGCTCCAAAGCATAATTTTGAAAGTGATTTATTAGAAGGGAAGGAGGCCATGAATGACCAAATAATATAAGATTTGATGCGTAAGTGTCCTGGTTTTACCCTGCTGATTCTATAGAAGATTTCCTTAAATACTTGTAAATTACTTTGAAAGATTACCCCAAAAGGGGGCAATGATATTAATAGGCATAATAACTGCTTTAACTTTCAAGTTTAAAACTTTCCAAAGAAATATCTTGTTTTTAAACTGTTGTACCATTAATAAAGAAATATCAACCAAATAATAAACAAAATGGAACGAATATATCAACACACGTAATGAGTAAGTACATGAAAATATCTGTAATAAAGTTCGGAGGTTGATATAATGAAGGCAGAGCAGAAGTAAAAGAAAATAAACGGGGTCTATTTTGGAAAACTAGAGATAGTTACCAGGTGGTGGAATGTTGGCTTTTGATATGCAATGGAGTTTATTTGCATTGGAAATATATATATTTTTTTAGGTTTGTATTGAAATCTCTGGAAGTCCTGACACTATCAGCCACTTTCCATGTAGAACATGTATATGAAAACTAAATGAAATGTGGTACACACATAAATACACATGGTAAGCTTAAAGGCAGGAACTTACACATGTGGTTTTTATGTTTTTTTTTTTTAATTTTTAGTAGTGATGTCTTTTCACCTATGTCTATGTGGGGAACCCAACCTCATTATGTGCCACAGTCATAGCTTAAATAACTTCACTAATGGTAAGTTTAATTTTTTCGTTGCCTTCATACTTATCTTTAGTTCCCTGATATTTAAGTACTTCAAAATAATTATTGCCATTTTCTGACATTTTACAGATGTTGAAGGTTATAGTAATAACTTATAAGTCTTGTTGCCCTTCATGTTATAACACTATATCTCCAAACACTAAGATACATCTTTATGTATGTCCAAAGGTAAACTATAAAATGCGATTCATTTTCTTTATGTTTCTTGTTTAAAGCATAAATATAAAAAACAATATTATTTAATTTTGGAGTATTATTATTTTTAGATAGTGCATAGACATCAAATAATAGTTATATTAGGATTTTTTTTTTAACACAAAGTGAGAGGAGGAAAAATTAAGATTAAAAACAAAAGTTGAGGAGCGCGATAGATATTCCTTAAAATCGAATAAAAATAAAAAAAGGTAATAATAACCAATATTAATATAGAGGGTAATAACTGTTATTTTCTTATTTCCCTTTCCACATGAGTGTAACATGTGTTTTTCGTACCTATTTGATGGGGAAGAAAACAGGAACAATAAAAGCATAATTTTCTGTGAATATAATTAGAATTATTTAAGTGACTAATACGATGACAAGTCGCTAGGAGGATGTGGATCCTGCAGAAAGAATAAATTTTACATATGTACATACATTGTTTAGGAATAAATCACTGGCGCTTCTATTAATTTTGTTGTTGTTGAGTTGCCTTCAAGAAGAAAGAAGAAGAATACATTTCAATTGACTGGATGTTTTCAGTACAAAAAAAAAAAAAAAAGAAGGAGAAAGAGAAAGAAAGGGCTAAAGGGAAGTCCAACAAGGAGGAAAGGAATTAAAATATGAGAACATGGAAATTGCTCCACATATGTAAATGGGAACTTAATTTGGAACAAGGATATGATGACGAGAAAAGAACCAATTGGCCCATATAAACTTCAAGGCTTGATTACAATCACAGAGAGGTCACCATGCGAGCGCACACAACTGCATACAGAGTTAAACAATGGGAGACAGCAGCGAGTAAAGCCACAATAACAGGGAAATTACACTCAACACTGTCTAGGAATCATGACACAAACTATGATGGAAGCGAATACATGTGTCTTACTCCCCGCTGTCTTTGTTGGCTGTTGATAGTATACCACTAAACCTCTAATATAATCATGGATACATTGACTTCTTTCGGCAAGTGTAATACTACAAATACATCGGATAATTATTAGTGATGTAAATCAATGATGGTGCAATTACTGATGTGCCACTATAAGGGCTTCCCTTGGCTGTCCAGGACTCCCATCTTTCCTCCTCTGAGAAAAAGCATAAGACCATAGTGGTAGGACCTACAAATACACCGCACCAGTGAGCTAGGAATGGAAATAATACAGTAGTCCCCTACTATTTAAGGCACCTGACTTACAGACGACCCTAGTTACAGAGGACCTCTCTGCCCAATGTGACCCTAATGAAGCTCTCTCGCAAGATCAGCTGTACGGGCATTGTAGTTGACGTTTTATGGATAATCCTTGGGCCCATTACAGCAAAAAATTGGGACTAGAGGCAAAAAAAAGTGTTCTGGAAGTTAACATATTAAAATGCTACCAGTCCCACTTACATAAAAATTCAACTTAAGTACAAACCCAAAGTAAAACCTATTTTGATTTAACTGCCGGCATATATGTGGTTGACCACAAATTGTGAAATCTTTAAAGATTTCACAACTTTTATGATAGATTATTTCCCCATGTAAGATATGGTACAGATTCATCTAAGCAATTGATTATTGGGTAGACTGAACAAATTTGACCATAAATGGTTGAGATGGATCAGGCGAGAAGGAGAACAAATTTGCTCCAAAGTAAGAAAATGGATGTGGTGACTTTAGTAGAAAGGTGAAGAGAAGTAAGCCGGATTTGTCTGGTGGAATGTTTATACAGCAGGAGGAGATCAGCAATTGTGGTCCAGTGGGTGGTCTGATGCAATGATTGACATCCGCTCTGTATGAGTATTGATACACGTAGGTGACATGAGTAAGTACTGGAGATGAATAGATGTCCTAGATAATATTGAAATAATAGATTGACATGCTAATTTTCTAATCAGCTGATTACATCACAGATTAAGGACAGCTAGAAAGTAAAGCGCTGCAGAATTTAATGGCGCTATACAACTCAAAGATTACAGGCGGCCCTACTTAAGAACACCGAATTACAAACGGACCTCTGGATTTTGGTAATTTACTTTAACCTAGCTACAATGACAGCTGTAACATTATCAAAGGCGTCGTTAATGAAGCTTTATTGCTTATCTGGTTCTTATGACAACCCAAACATTTAAAATCCAATTGTCACAGAGACCAAAAATTTTATGGAGCTACAATTATAAAATATACAGTTCGACCTTACCTACAAATTCAACTTCGTAAAAACAACAACCTACAGACCTATCTTGTATGTAACTGGGACGTCCTGTATTGGTATAGTAAAGTACACCTCTATAACAAGCATATCATTACATCCCTTACTACCAGCCACAGAACATAATGTGATATCACAGGGATTACTCCTCCTTACTGCACGAATTCCGCCTGAGGAGCCGTCTCAGTCATGAGTATCTGTAAGCGTCTTGAACAAAGGTTTTTACTCGAGGACAGTAGAGCTTGGGACAAAGATGACATTGATAGTCTATAGAAAATAGAAAAAAAAAATCTACAATCTGAAAATAAAAATCGACTTAAAACGATATTTATGAATAAGTTGGATTCATAAAAATTTGTGAAAATTTCCCTTTAAATCAAATCTGCCTAACCTTTTTTACCCGCTCGAAACAACTTACTGCCCCAAATGTAAACAACCGATCCTAACTACATACTTTTTTCAAAAATATTTTTAATTGTTTTTCTTCTTAATAAAACAGAAAAATACAAATTACATACAATATTCCGTTTCACATAATGACAATTTGGGGAAATAAGAATATGTTACTATTGAAAATGGAATATTGAGTAATTTTGATTTTTTTTTAAAAAAAAAGGTGGTTAGGATCGTTATTTACTTAACTACATGGGAATCTGTAGTACAACAAAAGCTAGCACGTTTTGGACTGGGGCTAGTACTGCCACTCAGCCCCATTCAATGTGTTATCTGATTTGGCTCAGCCCAATTCAATGAGTGCTGAAGAGTGGCCCTAGAAATGAATGCGGATGTTATCACTTAATCAAATTTTAACATTAGTTATTTTTGTATATGATGAAACGACAATTCGATCATAATGCCCTTTTACGAAGCTTGAATACATTTAATGATAGGTTGCAATACAGGCTGGTCCCCAACTTAAGGACACCCGACTTACAGATGACCCCTAGTTACAGACCCCCTTGCCCATCGAGATCTCTGGGTAAGGTCTAGATGCTTTACTTTAGTCTCCGACTGCAATGATAAGCTGTAAAGTGTCTGTAATGAAAGTTTTTATTTAATCCTTGGTCCGGGCCTGCCACAAAAGTATACTACTTTAGCCTAGAATACAATAAACAGCTTGAACAGTTATACAAGGTCGTCTTGTAATGAAGCTTTATTGTTAATCCTGGTTCTTATGACAAACCCCAACAGTTTGAAATCACTTACAATGTAAATATTTTACAATGATAACAAAATATCCAGTTCCAACTTACATAGAAAATTCAAATAAGTAGAAACCTAAAAAACCTATCTTGTACGTAACCGGTGACTGTACTGCCGTATGTTGATTGGTGTGGACCCAAGACAATAGGCGACCAATTAATTTTGGGAGGACCTTTGTGCAAAACCCACCAACAATATGAAATTTTGTTACTGCTTCGATTCACCCGGCCATTAGTTAGCCCTACCATACTAAAAGCCTGTGACTTCATGTTGGGGGGAAAGGTCAGCTATTATTCTAATGTATACAGAACGTGGCAAGCCTTGGACTATAGTGATGGGAGGAAGGAGGAAAGCAATTATAGGAAACTTGCCTCAAGCTAAGTAAATGTTGATGCATGCAGCTTGCCTGAGCAACTTGTTTTTAATAGTCATCGAGAATCTTTGGGTGATGTGCAGCATATTTCTATAGACCACAGGGGAAAATTGAATTTAGGATTTCGTTCATTCTTAGGCAACTATGGTCTCCATCAAAGTGGGGCATAGCGAGCGCTTGAAGGCCGTTCTGCTCCCCAATAGCATAGAGGTAGTGACCCGCTTGGCACCACACCTCCTTGGGATTTATTGCTGTCAAATAGAATCCGGTGAGATGGTAGAATTTTTATGGTGCTATTTTTATATACAGTAAAATTTTTGTTTAATCTCCACAATAATATTATATTTGTTATATTTCCATTTCATATAAGTGGGCATTTTTTTCACCAAGTTTTGTTTGATAGGTCCTAATTTTATTCCATCAGTTTTAGAATACATTCTTACAGTAGTTAGAGTGCAGCTTTTTATGTACAGAGTTCTAAATTCCTATAATAGACAATGGGGGTCATTATCTTTAGTAAGGACATTGTTGGTGTCTTTTCTGTTTTTTTCGGAGTTTGGACTTGTATTGATTTATTTTAGAGATTGATACATAAGCAACTGAGCTGTGGGTTTTGTTTGTGACCTTTTATTCAAAAAGTCACACAAAAGTCTCAAAAAACTCGTTCTGCAAGTTTTTCCTGTGTATGTAGGACTGGAGTTTATCTGCAACTTTTAACCCATGTTTTGTGCCAAAACTGCAACTTTTTCAATGATCACATCTGGATTTTAAGGAGGTATCAGCGCAAACACTGAAAATTCTTGGCGTGGCTAACTTCGCTAGGTGAGTGGAAAAAATTGCAAATATGATAAATATATAAAAAAAAATTTGAAATACATATACTTGTGTATAAGTTGAGTTTTGAGCACAAAAATGTGCTGAAAACTCACCTCGTCAATAAAAAAAGACAAAATGATATATACTCCCCCTTCGGGGGAGCCGCGCTGAATATCGGGAGCCGCGCTGAACATCGAGGCTGCCGGAGGGTGAGTATATAATTATTTTTTCAATTATAAGTGCTGGCTGTATACTACCGGGGGCTGGGTGGGCTAGCTGTATAACACAAGGGGCAGGAGGGCTGGCTGTATACTACAGGGGGCAGGCTGGCTGGCTGATATATACTGGGGGCAGGGGCTGGGCTGGCTGTATACTTACAGGGGCAGGCCTTGGTGGGACTGTCTATACAGGGGGGCAGGCGGGCTGGCGGTATACTAATGGGGGTGGCTGGGCTGGCTGTAGAAACAGGGGGGAGCTGGCGTGTATACAAGGCTGGGCTGGGCTGGCGTCTACTACTGGGGGCAGGCTGGGGCTGGTGCATAGCTACTTGGGAGGGTGGGCTGGCTGTATACTAGAGGGGGATGGCTGGGGTATACAACATGGGCAGGCTGGCTGTATACTACATGGGGCTGTCTGGCTGTATATACTAAACAGGGGCAGGCTGGTTGTATCTAGGGGCTGTCGCTATTATAACTAACTGGGAGCTGTTCTGGCTTATACCTACGGGGCTGGGCTGGCTGCCAATTCCGGGAGGCTGTGCCAATGCATTCCCATCACTCGCTTATCTTGAGTCCATCAAGGGCTTTCCGATTTTTTGTGGTTAAAATTAGGGGGCTTATACTATTTATGGCAAAATATTATATATGGTCTAATGATATTTGCCGTAAAACTTCTCAACCATGTGAGGCAAAAAGAGAGTAAAAATTTGTAGATAAATGACCCCATAGAGTTACAGATTTGGAAATCTAGGAGGCAACCCACCTTAGATGAGTTTACAGTTTCTGGTTTTATAATTATTGGCTTAATGGGGAAGTTTATCAAGCCCTACAAGCCTACAAGTTTGAAACACAAAAAATTAGCAAAAGGACGACTTACTTGTGCAATGTATTTTGCCCTTTTTTAAAACGTATTCCATTCCACTCTGGGAAGAGTATTTGTTAAAGTCTTCCTCACAGTCACCACTGCAACAAGATTCTTTTAATAGATCAAAATGTTACACAATTATATTTTAATTGTTTGCTTGCAAATAAATCGACTTCCTTTAGATCCCACATGGGGTGCCTAATTAGTTTGGCAATACTACACTGGGTGACGATCCATCCAGGCCACCCTTTATTAAACGGTCCATTGTATTCAGTGTTAAGTAGAAGATATAGGCTATGGCTTAGTAAGAAAAAAATGTGGTCACCAGTGGAGCAACTGGATTAAATAAAAAATACCCTAATTAACTAGATAAAAAAACTGTAAAACCCCCAAAAAACACTCTAAAAAATTGGGTATAGCTCTAATATAATAAGGATTTCCTCTTCTGACTTGTCTGTTTTGGTTATTACTTATATTTCCCATATTTCTGTTCCAACTGGATGTTGTCGTTGGTCCATTTGTACCTTCTTAAATTTATGAGTAGACAGTAGAGTGGGTGTGTTTCCAGTTGCAGATGTGTCCTTGTCCAGTACAGTCGGTCCCCTACTTAAGAATACCCGACTATTACAGACGACCCTAGCTACAACGGACCTCTGGATATTGTAAATCACTATACTTTATCCTACAAAACAGCTGTAATAGTTATGAAATGTGTTCTGAGATTTAAGCTTATATTATTCTGGTTCTGACAAACCAACATTTTTTTAATCCAATTGTCACAGAGACCAAAAAAATTCTGTCTGGTGTTACAATGATAAAATTATAGAGTTCCGACTTACATACAAATTCAACTTAAGAACAAAACCTACAAATCATCCTGTACGTACAACGGGACTGCCTGTATGTCCAATTCCTGCTGATAGTACTAGATATATAGGACCACCCTGTATTGAAGCACCCACATTTGACTTGCATTTTTCCATTGGAATAACCAAAGGCTCTGATTAAATAGAGAAATATGGATCCCAAAATGTTGTTTAATGGGACTGACCAATATTTCATAAATGGTCTTTAAGTTTCTTAGTTTTTTTTGGTATTCGTAGTATCTGCCAAACTTTTATTTTCCATCATCGAGATGAATCTGTAGATCTTATGCTTATACGAGAACTCAATCATCTGATCTACAATTTACTTTAGCTCCATTAGGTAAAGTGATCGACAATACTTGTTCTTCAGTAGAAATATCATTCCATTATATAGGATTCACATTGACACCAACAAGCGAGAGGGATAAGTCTGTGCATCCATGCATCGCAGATTGATAGGATTTTTAGGAATGAATGAACAATCGTTGAGAGCAGTGTTTTTATTGTTTCAATACAGCTCATTTATATGGACAATATTATATTATAAACCCATAAATGATATGTAAATTATTATCACTTTGGCTAAAATGGCCTTGAGGCTCTGCGCCTGTGAAACGACAGCATGTACAGCAGCTGTAAACTGCAAGAGATTTGTGGTTGAGGAATTCAGAAAACTTTCTAGTTTTCTGTTATGTGATAACTTAAGATTCTTGGATTCATTCCCTATGTGGGATGGTTGTGGGGAGAAGAGGACACTGGGGGTCAGTGCTGACGGGCGTTTTGAGGTTATTTTTTTTCAAGGGGGTCTTTGCTGGATGTACATAACGGGGGCACTCTGCTGGACAACTTATTAATGGGGGTGGCTCACTGCTGGACATTTTATAATTGGAGGGGCTGCTGTGGACATCTCATTCAGAGGGGAACTACTGGTTATTTTATTGATGAGGGAGACTACGGACTTTTGATGAGGGAACTACTGGACATCTATTGATGAGGGGAGACTACTGGACATCTTATTGATGAGGGGAGACTACTGGACATCTTATGATGAGGGGAGACTACTGGATATTATGATGAAGGAAGGAATACTGGATATTTATTGATGAGGGGAGACTATGGACATCTATTGATGAGGGGAGATACTGGACACTTCTATTGATGAGGGGAGACACTGGACATCTTATTGTGAGGGGAGACTACTTGACATCTTTGATGAGGGGAGACTACTGGACATTTTATTGATGAGGGAAGACTACTGGACATTTATGATGAGGGGAGAACTATGGACATTGTATTGATGAGGGGATACTACTGATATTTTTATTGATAAGGGAACACTCTGGAATTTTATTAGAGACAGTGGTACATTTCCCATCTAGGCTTATACTGAGTCAATACATTTTCCCAATTTTTTTGTGGTAAAAAGGACGTACTTGGCTATAACTTGAGTATAACGGTATCACTATTTGATTATTAGAGTCATCTCACAATAGATGATCGAGCATCGGCATTCTACAACGTCATTTCGACTAGATCCATATGGCTCTGTAAACTCTACAAAAGAGTCATAATAAGAGTGGCTACCATAATACTTCTTAACATACTACAATACGTGGCCAGGTTTTTCAGTGTAACTGCACATTGGGGCAGAATTAGCAAACTGTGCCAAACAACGTTCTAAATGCCACATGCCACAGTTTTTATGGGGTTTAGAAAATTTTAGGAACACTTCTCAGATATTGCAATAAGAGGTGGGAGGGAAGGTGGATAGTTTTACTGGAATAAGCAAGTGCAGCAAAAAATTGTGCAAATCCCACAATTTTTGGTGCTGTTTTCTGGTGTTAAAATAGAACGACAAAAAGATGTCGCAAAGAATTAAGCAGTATTAAACTATGCCATTTTGGTGCAAATAGACGGTTGTTTAATCCTGCACTGCTTTACAATAACTTTTAATAAATCTCCCCCATTGTGTACAATTTTAACTCCAAACAGGGCTGCCAACCTAATTGAGTCTAAACAAATATTTTTTTGCAGGATTAAATACCACAATCAAGGATTTAAAAACAAATGTGGCTATAAAGAAACACAAATATTTGTGAAGTGAAACGTGGGACAACCAGAAATTCCCTTTACTAGGAGACCTACAATTGTCCAGAGAGATAGAATAATGGTAAGGTGTAAGTATAACATGGCACTTCTGCCTAAAGAATAATTTGCTAATCATGGGCGCACTGTACCTTTGTTTTGGTTTTGCTCCTGTCTTTTTTATTTTCCTGCTGCTCAGTAAGGTCGTAAGTGAATTTTCCGACTTAATGACCATGGTGTGCAATCCCCCCAAAAAGTTGCAATCAGCTTTTGTTTGCCTGGCAAGAACCTGAATAGATTGTCCTTTTACAAAAAGTCGAAACTTTAAAACATCTGGATTAGGGAGTAACTCGGGAACACTGCAGAAATCTAGACACGTGGCGAACTTTGAAGGGAGGTTGTCTAAGGTGAAACAAAGCCAAAAGTGCACATGTTCCACAGGTACAAGTGCCCCATGGTCTCTGGCAATCTCCATTCACAAATACAGTCTGCTATGCAGGGACACAGATGTTATGCTGAGAAACCAGCAGGGGTGCGTTTACACCCAATACCAAATGGAGCTCTACACTAAAGGGGTTGTCCTACACATCCCCAATCCACATAATAGGGTGTAAGTTACAAATTGCTGGGGTGCCAATGCTGGGATCTTCATCAATTATGGGAGTGCGGAAACAAAAGCCCCTCCTCAATGGTGAACCACTGCTATTGCTTACTGATGCTCCAGTACTTCATCGCTTGATTACATCTATGTTACGCAGTAGAGCTGTGCTCATATACTGTAGGTTTATTAAAGTAGAAAAGTTTAATTCATATTAATTTGTCAGTATTTTTTTTACTTAGGCTACTTGGACATGAACTTGTGAAATATCGGGTGGCTGTTTGTGGCAGGTAGTCCTTGACATTTGAGGGTCCGCTCATGCACTGAGATAATAGTATAAGGCTTTCTAGCCACCAATACAGGCAAGGAATAGACCTTCTCTATAATTATAATAATTTGAGACCCTGCGATACACAGCGTTGTGGGAACTATTGAAAAACATGCACTTATGTGTGAAAGCTGTTGAAAAATGGCTAGCTAGTAGTGATCAGTGGATCCATTAAAATTTGGGTGCGGGTGGGTTTGAGCTGACGTGACCCGGCACTGAACTTTGGATGAAGTTCGTTTTTTTTCAGGAGGACGAAACCTGTAAAGTTTGGTACGAATCAAAATTGGTGACTCGGGTCTGCTCATCACTACTAGCTAGCAAAGTGTATCTACATGTATCGTAAGAGATATTGACGCCCAGTACAGGAAGTAAAAGATGATTCTCCATGGGTGCAGGCTGGCTGTGTATAGAATGAGCCCAAAGGCCAGCAAAGATGATTGATGTAAAGAGGACTTTGGGGACAATCTTTCATTACTAGGGTTATTTTTGGAATTAATAGGATGGAACTGACACCTATAAATACAATTCTATCGTAAAAAAGCCATCAGCCAATGGCACGTAATAGATATAGATATTAAGATTAGATATATAAGTGACCTTGTATACAGTGAGGATGTGAATCATGTTATGGTTTGGTGTCGTTATAGGGGTGAACCTAAACTCTCTGCTGCCTGAAGCAAGTTTAGACAGCATCCCTCTGCCCCATCCAGTATCAATATCAGTATATTTGTATGTGGATCATCCATGCAGCTGTCTCACACCAAATGCTGAACATCAGGTATGAAGATACACTAAGTGTCCAGGTCCTAGCAGGTGACTTCAACCCTAATTGCCTCCACCACACTTGCTACAGGTGGTGTTGCCTGAGACAAGTGGCTCAACTGCCTCAGGGCTGGTGCAGCCCTAGTTGTTTACTTGAGAGAGTCAGAGAGTTTTTTTCTTTTAAAAATATTTTTTTAAATAAATTTAGATCTTTTACAAATAGAAAAATAGGGGGGGGGGATATATCAAAAATTGGGCAATTGCATAGAAATAAGCGCCCCTCCAGTGCATGACAAGCCAGATATTCTAAGACTCCGTAGCTGAATTCTAGTGAGGTCCTGGTAGGATTGGCACAGGCTATTGTATATTTGGTGAGTCTGAGTCCCTGCCCTGCCTATGCTGAGGCATGTCAGCCATTTTTTCATGCCTTGTACTCCAGAATACTGGAATAATGGCATGATAAATGCCTCCATAAGGAAATGGATGAAAAAGGCTTATGAAAACTTTTAACCTGTTGAAGTGTTGATGGACATCTAAGCATCAAAGTCCCTTGGTCATGGAGTACATAACATACAGTAATACTGAAGATCTACCAAGGGAATTTATTGGTAATGGTGGTGGTTGGTTTGGGGACATGTGGACGTGTGATAACAGGATATTTGGGACATCATTTTTTGTAGCTGAGCTTCTTTATGACGCTAGAAGTTCCTAGTAAAATCATGCCTGATGTGATTCCAAAAAATTCCACTGAACATGCAATTTATGAAACATTATGTAATGGAAATCCTGCCTACGGGGCCGCATTGTCAGAATTCCTTATACTATACCGGAATTGTTTCTTGGATTGTGAATAGAAGGACGGCCATATGGGATTTCATTTCATACACTGAGATTCCTACCCCTAGCCATGTTTTTCACTTGTAGTGCCAGGAGGGAGCAGCTTGGGATTTTCCCGTCCCGCAGAGTATGCCCACATTCCCTTTCATCATGCAATGACCTTGTTGCTAGAAATATATTTTTAATGAAAACGGTATAATAATAAGATGATTAGAATTTAACACATAATGAGCCATAAACCAATAAATACACAAATTCAACAAAAGTGTTTTACATGTTACAGTGTAGAAAAAAAATCTCAATTACTTCACTCTCTTTACTATGCGCGTATTGCAGGAATTTGATAAATAAGGAGCTTGGGAATAGCTGGACCCTAATCCAAGGTATCTATCTATCTATCTATCTCACATCATCTTCTATCTATCTATCATCTTCTACTATTATCTATCTATCTTCGTCCATCTATCTATCTATCTATCTCTCACTAATACCATCTTATAGAACTAAAGATTTGTGATTGTAGATCATCAGACTTAGATGCTACAGCTCCATGTACATGCAGCTGTAATACAGAAGCTTCTATGACTTGGGAATTTATCTCGCTGACTGCAGTCATCAGCTATTTATTATTTTGTGGGAAGTTGAGTATAATAAATAGCAAAATCTACTGCATGTGAAAATACAGTAATGGTCAATCCGTAGAATATATATATATATATATATATATATCTTGTATATTGTACATTAGCAATACTAATTGACAAAGAATGGTGTCATTTGCAATAAAAAAAAAAAATCTGTTCCAATGTTGCTAGAGCTAGGCAGCAGGCAACCGAGGGAAACCCCCAACCCCAATAACAGAACAGAGGTACGCCCTGGTATTTGGTGCTATATTTGTCTGAAGTGATGAAGTGTTGGGCAGATGGTCGGTCAATGGCAAGGGGCATTGGTTACTTTTTTTTTTTTTGAAGACTCCACATTTTAACTTTATTGTGAATTCAGAACTGGCATACACCACGTAATCTAGGGTAAACTGCCATTACTTAGATGAAAATAGGAAAATTCAATAGTATAAATACAGAACATAAAGACTTCAGGATCCTGCAGTTTGATTTATTTTACTAAGAACGGAGGTAAGGGCCAGGCTCCAGGCTACTGACAGGACCCCATAACAGAAACAGAGGTGAGGGCTAGGCAGCAGGATACTGACAGGACCAATAACAGAAACAGTAGGTAATGATAGCAGCAGGACACTGACAGGACATAACAGAAACAAAGGTAAGGACTAGGCAGCAGGTTACTGACAGGACCCCATAACAAACACCAGAGATAAGGGTAGGCAGCAGGTTACTGACCGGACCCATAACAGAAACCGAGGTAGGACTAGGCAGCAGGATACTGCAGGACCATAACAGAAACGAGGGAAGGGACTGGCAGCGGTTACTGACAGGACCCCATAACAGAAACAGAGGTAAGGACTAGGCAAAAGGATACTGACAGGACCCATAACGAAACAGAGGTAAGGACTAGGCGCAGGTTACGGACAGGACCCCATAACAGAAACAGAGGTAATGACTAGGCAGCAGGCTACTGACAGGCCCCCATAAGAGAAAACGAGAGATAAGGCTAGGCGGCAGGTTACTGACAGACCTCATAACAGAAACAGAGATAATGACTAGGCAGCAGGTTACTGAAGGAACCCATAAGAGAAAAAGAGTGAGGTAAGACTAGGCAGCAGGATACTGACAGGACCCCATAACAGAAACAGAGCTAAGGTATCGGCTGCAGGTTACTGACAGGACCCAATAACAGAAACAGAGGTAAGGGTAGGCAGCAGGTTACTGACAGGACCCATAAGAGAAAAAGAGTAAGGGGCTAGGCAGCAGGTTACTGACAGGCCTCATAACAGAAACAGAGTAATGATAGCAGCAGGCTACTCCACAGGACCCCATAAGAGAAAAAGGTAGGTAAACTAGGCAGACGGATACTGACAGGAACCCCATAACAGAAACAGAGCTAAGGTCTAGGGTGCAGGTTACTGACAGGACCCAAACAAAGAAACAAAGGTAAGGGTAGGCAGCAGGTTAATGACAGGACCCCATAACAGAACAGAGGTGTAAGGGCTAGGCAGCAGGTTAGACGGACCCATAACAGACACAGAGGTAAGGGCTAGGCAGCAGGTTACTGACAGGACCCCATAACAGACACAGAGGTAAGGGCTAGGCAGCAGGATACTGACAGGACCCCATGACAGAAACAGAGTTAAGAACTAGGCAGCAGGATACTGACAGGACCCCATAACAGAAACAGAGTTAGTGACTAGGCAGAGGATACTGACAGGACCTCATAACAGAAACAAAGGTAAGGGCTAGGCAGCAGGACACTGACAGGACCCCGTAACAGAAAACAGAGGTAATGACTAGGCAGCAGGTTACTGACAGGACCCCATAATAGACATAGAGATGAGGACTAGGCAGCAGGTTACTGACAGGACCCCATAACAGAAACGGGGGGTAAAAACTAGGCAGCAGGTTACTAATAGGACCCCATAACAGACATAAAGGTAAGGGCTAGGCAGCAGATTACTGACAGGACCCCATAACAGACATAGAGGTAAGGACAAGGCAGCAGGTTACTGACAGGACCCCATAGCAGAAACAGAGGTAATGACTAGGCAGCAGGAAACTGACATGACCCCATAACAGAAACAGAGGTAAGGACTAGGCAGCAGGATACTGACAGGACCCCATAACAGAAACAGAGGTAAGGACTAGGCAAAAGGATACTGACAGGACCCCATAACAGAAACAGAGGTAAGAACTAGGCAGCAGGCTACTGACAGGACCCCATAACAAAAACAGAGGTAAGGACTAGGCAGCAGGTTACTGGCAGGACCCCATAAAATACATAGAGGTAAGGGATAGGCAGCAGGTTACTGACAGGACCCAAACAAGAAACAGAGGTAAGGACTAGGCAGCAGGACACTGACAGGACCCCATAACAGAAATAGAGGTAAGGGCTAGGCAGCAGGACACTGACAGGACCCCATAACAGACATAGAGGTAAGGGCTAGGCAGCAGGTTACTGACAGGACCCCATAACAGAAACAGATGGTAAGAACTAGGCAGCAGGCTACTGACAGGACCCCATAACAAAAACAGAGGTAAGGACTAGGCAGCAGGTTACTGGCAGGACCCCATAAAATACATAGAGGTAAGGGATAGGCAGCAGGTTACTGATAGGACCCCATACAGAAACAGAGGTAAGGACTAGGCAGCAGGACACTGACAGGACCCCATAACAGAAATAGAGGTAAGGGCTAGGCAGCAGGACACTGACAGGACCCCATAACAGACATAGAGGTAAGGGCTAGGCAGCAGGATACTGACAGGACCCTATAACAGACATAGAGGTAAGGACTAGGCAGCAGGTTATTGACAGGACCCCATAACAGAAACAGAGGTAATGACTAGGCATCAGGATACTGACAGGACCCCATAACAGAAACAGAGGTAAGGGCTGGGCAGCAGATTACTGACAGGACCCCATAACAGACATAGAGGTAAGGACTAAGCAGCAGGTTACTGAAAGGACCCCATAACAGAAACAGAGGTAAGGACTAGGCAGCAGGTTACTGACAAGACCCATAACAGAAACAGAGGTAAGGGCTAGGCAGCAGGTTACTGACAGGACCCCATAACAAAACACAGATAAGAAATAGGCAGCAGGTTACTGACAGGACCCCATAACAAAAACAGAGGTAAGGAACAGAGAGTAGCTAGGACAGACAGGAACCCGACAGGACCCCATAACAGAAAGAATGAAGACAGGTTAGGCTAGGACAAGAGACAAGGACAACGTACTGACAGGACCCCATAACAGACATAGAGGTAAGGAAGCTAGGGCAGCAGGTTACATGACAGGGCCCATAAAAAGAAACGAGTAAAACTAGGACTAGCAGGCTACTGACAGGACCCCATAACAAAAACAGAGGTAAGGACTAGCAGCAGTTACTCAGGACCCCATAAAATACATAGAGGTAAGGATAGGCAGCAGGTACGATCAGGACCCATAACAGAAACAGCAGGTAAGGACTAGGCAGCAGACACTGACAGGACCCATAACAGAAATAGAGGTAGGGACTAGGCAGCAGGAACTGACAGGACCCCCCATACCAGTACATGTAGAGGTTAAGGGTAGGCAGCAGGATACTGACAGGACCCTATAAACAACTAGGTAAGGAGCGGGAATAGCAGCGGTTATTGACAGGACCCCATAACAGAAAACAGAGGTAATGACTAGGCGATCAGATTACTGACAGGACCCCATAACAGAAAACAGAGGTGGGTAAGGGCTGGGCAGCAGTATTACTGACAGGACCCCAAACAGAAATAGAGGTAAGGACCTAGCAGCCAGGTTACTGACAGGACCCCATAACACGAAACGAGGTAAGGGAGTTACTAATAGGACCCATAACAGACATAGGTAAGGCTGACGTCGACAGGTCCTATAACATGAGGACTCCAGTAACAGACCATAACAGAAACAGGGTAATGAGCTAAGGCAGCAGTTACTGGACAGGACCCCATAACAGAAACACAGATAAGAAATAGGCAGCAGGTTACTGACAGGACCCCATAACAAAAACAGAGGTAATGACTAGGCAGCAGTTCACTGACAGGGACCTCATAACAGAAACAGAGGTAAGGACTAGGCAGCAGGATACTGACAGGACCCCATAACAGAAACAGAGTGAAGGACTAGGTAGCAGGACACTGACAGGCCCCCGTAACAGAAACAAAAGTAAGAACAAGGCAGCAGGTTACTGACAGGACCCCATAACAGAAACAGAGGTAAGAACTAGGCAGCAGGATACTGACAGGGCCCCATAACAGACATAGAGATAAGGACTAGGCAGCAGGTTACTGACAGGACCCCATAACAGAAACGGGGGGTAAAAACTAGGCAGCAGGTTACTAATAGGACCCCATAACAGACATAAAGGTAAGGGCTAGGCAGCAGAAACCCCCCCCCCCGTTTCGGTTATGGGGTCCTGTCAGTATCCTGCTGCTAGTCCTTACCTCTGTTTCGTTTATGGCGTCCTGTCAGTATCGCTGCCTAGTCCTTACCTCAGTTCTTTTTGAGGTCCTGTCAGTCTGGCTGCCAGTTCTTACCTGTTTCTGTTATGGGGTCCTGTCAGTAACCTGCTGCCTAGTCATTACCTCGTTTCTGTGTATGGGGTCCTGTCAATAACCTGTGCCAGTCCTTACCTCTATGTTGTTTATAGGGTCCTGTCAGTATCCTGCTGCCTAGCCCTTACCTTATGTCTGTTATGGGGTCCATTAGTAACCTTTGCCCTATTTTTACCCCCCCCCCCTGTTTCGGTTATGGGGTCCTGTCAGTATCCTGCTGCCTAGTTACCTCTGTTTCTTATGGGTCCTGTCAGCATCCTGCTGCCTAGTCCATACCCTTGTCGTTATGGGCTTGTCAGTGTCTGCTGCCTAGCCTTACCTCTATGCTCTTATGGGTCCTGTCAGTACTGCGCTGCTAGCCCTACCTTTATGTCTGTTATGGGGTCCATTAGTCAACCTGCTGCCTAGTTTTTACCCCCCGTTTCTGTATGGGGTCCTGTCAGTAACTGCTGCCTAGTCCTTATCTCTATGTCTGTTATGGGGTCACTGTCAGTATCCTGCTGCCTAGTCTTACCTCTGTTTCTGTTATGGGGTCCTGTCAGTAACCTGCTTGCTTGTTCTTACTTTGTTTCTGTTACGGGGGGCTGTCAGTTGCCTGCTACCTAGTCTTCACTCTGTTTCTGTTATGGGGTCCTGTCAGTATCCTGCTGCTAGTTCCTTACCTCCTGTTTCTGTTATGAGGTCCCTGTCAGTGAAACTGTGCCTAGTCTTACCTCTGTTTTTGTTATGGGGTCTGTCAGTAACCTGTGCCTATTTCTATACTGTGTTTCTGTTATGGGGTCCTGTCAGTAACCTGCGCTAGCCTTACCTCTGTTTCTGTTATGGGGTCTGTCAGTAACCTGCTGCCTAGTCCTTACCTCTGTTTCTCTTTATGGGGTCTGTCAGTAACCTGCTGTTAGTCCTACCTCTATGTCCGTTATGGGGTCCGTCAGTAACTGCTGCCCAGCCCTTACTCTGTTTCTGTTATGGGGTCCTGTCAGTATCCTGATGCCTAGTTCATTACCTCTGTTTCTGTTATGGGGTCCTGTCAATAACCTGCTGCCTAGTCCTTACCTCGTATGTCTGTTATAGGGTCCTGTCAGTATACTGCTGCCTAGCCCTTACCTCTATGTCTGTATGGGGTCCTGTCAGTGTCCGTGCTAGCCCTTACCTCTATTTCTGTTATGGGGTCCTGTCAGTGTCCTGCTGCCTAGTCCTTAACCTTGTTTCGTATGGGGGGCCTATCAGTAACCCTGTGCCTATCCCTTACCTCTATGTATTTTATGGGGTCCTGCCAGTAACCGCTGCTAGTCCTTACCTCTGTTTTTTATGGGGTCCTGTCATAGCCTGCTGCCTAGTTCTTACCTCTGTTTCTGTTATGGGGTCCTGTCAGAACCTGCTGCCTAGCCCTTACCTATGTCTGTTAGGGGTCCTGTCAGTGTTGCTGCCTAGCCCTTACCTCTATTTCTGTATGGGGTCCTGTCAGTGTCTGCTGCTAGTCCCTTCTGTTTCTGTTATGGGTCCTGTCAGTAACCTGCTGCCTATCCTACCTACTATGTATTTTATGGGGTCTGCCAGTAACCTGCTGCCTAGTCCTTACCTCTGTTTTTGATGGGGTCCGTCGTAAGCCTGCGCCAGTCTTACCTCTGTTGTTATGGGTCCCTGTCAGTATCTTTTGCCTAGTCCTTACCTCTGTTTCTGTTATGGGGTCTGTCAGTATCCGCGCTAGTTCCTACCTCTGTTCGTTATGGGGGCATGTCAGAGTTTCCTGCTGCCTAGTCATTACCTTGGTTTGCTATGGGGTCCTGTCGAGAACCTGCTGACCTGTCTTACCTCTATGTCTGTTTATGGGGTCCTGTCCGTAATCTGCTGCCTAGCCCTCCTTTATGTCTGTTATGGGTCCTATTAGTAACCTGCTGCCTAGTTTACCCCCGTTTTGTTATGGGGTCCTGTCAGTAACCTGCTGCCTAGTCCTCATCTCTATGTCTATTATGGGGTCCTGGCATAAACCTGCTGCCTAGTCATACCTCTGTTTTCTGTTACGGGTCCTGTCAGTGTCTGCTGCCTAGCCCTTACCTTTGTTTCTGTTATGAGGTCCTGTCATATCCTGCTGCCTAGTCACTACTTGTTCTGTTATGGGGTCCTGTCAGTATCCTGCTGCCTGTTTACTGCTTTCTGTCATGGGGTCCTGTCAGATCCTGCTGCCTAGCCCTTACCTCTGTTTCTGTTATGGGGGTCCTGTCAGTACCTGCGGCCTAGCCTTACCTCTGGTCTGTTATGGGGCCGTCAGTAACCTGCTGCCTAGCCTTACCTCGTGTCTGTTATGGGTCTGTGCAGTAACCTGTGCCTACCCTTACCTCGTTTTGTTATGGGGTCCGTCAGTACCTGACCTTAGACCTTACTCTGTTTTGTTATGGTCCTGTCGTATCCTGCTGCCTAGCTTACCTCTTTCTCTTATGGGGTCCTGTGAGTGCCTCGCTAGTCATATCTATTGTTTCTGTATGGTTCTGTCAGTAACTGCGCCTAGCCCTTAACCTCTTTTCTCTTTGGGGTCCTGTCAGGTAACCTGGCTCCTAGTCATTACTCTGTTTCTGTTTACGGGTCCTGTCAGTATACCTCTGCCTAGTCCTTATCTATGTTCTTAAGGGGTCCTGTCAGTAACACTGCTGCCTAACCTTACCTCTGTTTCTGTTATGGGGTCTGTCAGTAACCTGCATCCTAGACTTAGCTCTGTTTCTGTATGGGGTCCTGTCAGTATCCTGCTGCCTAGTTCTTACCTCTTTTTCTCTTTATGGGTTCCTGTCAGTAACCTGCTGCCTAGTCATATCTACTGTTTCTGTTATGAGGGTCCTGTCAGTAACCTGCCGCCTAGCCCTATCTCTGTTTCTCTTATGGGGGCCTGTCAGTAGCCTGCGCCTAGTCATTACCTCTGTTTTGTTATGGGGTCCTTGTCAGTAACCTGCTGCCTAGTCCTTACCTCTGTTCTGTTATGGGTCCTGTCAGTATCCTTTTGCTAGTCCTACCTCTGTTTCTGTATGGGTCCTGTCAGTAACCTGCTGCAGTCCTTACCTCTGTTTCTGTATGGGGTCCTGTCAGTATCCTGCGCCTAGCCTACCTCGTGTTTGTTATGGGGCCTGTCAGTAACCTGCTGCCTACCCTTATCTCTGTGTTTGTTATGGGGTCCTGTCAGTAACCTGTGCCTGTATACCTTGTTCTTTATGGGTCTGTCCAGTGTCTGCTGTTAGTCATTACCTCTGTTTCTGTTATGGGAGTCCTGTCAGTATCCTTGATGCCTAGCCCTACCTCTGTTTCTGTATGGGGGGGGGGTTTGTTCCTGTCAAGTAAGCCTGGAGTGGCCCTTACCTCCGTTCCTAGTAAAAACGTAAATCAAACTGCAGGATCCTGAAGTCTTTATGTTTCGTGTATTATTAGCTATTGAATTTTCCTATTTTCCATCTAGAGTAATGGCAGGTTACCCTAGATACGTGGTGTATGCCAGTTCTGAATTCACAATTAACAGTTAAAAATGTGGAGTCTTCAAAAAAAAAAAAGTAAACCAATGCCCTCTTGCCATTGACCGACCATCTGCCCAACACTTCATCACTTCAGACAAATATAGCACCAAATACCAGGGCGTTACCTCTGTTCTGTTTAGGGGGTTGGGGGTTTCCCTCGGTTGCCTGCTGCCTAGCTCTAGCAACATTGGAACAGATTTTTTTTTATTGCAAATGACACATTCTTTGTCAATTAGTATTGCTAATGTACAATTACAAGATATATATATATATATATATATATCTATAATACGAGATTGACCATTACTGTATTTTCACATGCAGTAATTTGCTATTATATCTCAACTTCCAACAAAAATAATGAAATAGCTGATGACTGCAGTCAGCGAGATAAATTCCCCAAGTCATAGAAGCTTCTGATACAGCTGCATGTACATAGGAGAAGCTGTGCATCTAAGTACTGATGATCTACAATCACAAATCTTTAGTTCATAATGATGAGTATTAGAGCAGAAGATAGATAGATAGATAGATGGACAGATGATGATAGATGATAGATGTGAGATAGATTAGATAGATACCTTGGATTAGGGTCCAGCTCTTCCCAAGCTCCTTATTGATTCAAATTCCTGCAATACAGGCCATAGTAAGAGAGTGAAGTAATTGAGGATTTTTTTCTACACTGTAACATGTAAAACACTTTTGTTGAATTTGTGTATTTATTGGTTATGGCTCATTATGTGTTAAATTCTAATCATCTTATTATTATAACGTTTTCATTAAAAATATATTCTAGCAACAATGTCATTGCATGATGAAAGGGAATGTGGGCCAAGACTCTGCGGGACGGGAAAATTCCCAAGCTGCTCTCCTGGCATACAAGTGAAAAACATGGGCTAGGGGTAGGAATCTCAGTGTATGAAATTGAAATCCCATATGGCCGTCCTTCCATCACAGAATCCAAAGAGAACAATTCCGGTAATAGGTCATAAGGAATTACTGACAATGCGAGCCCGTAGGCAGGATTTCCATTACATAATGTTTCATAAATTGCAGTGTTCAGTGGATTTTTTGGAATCACATACAGGCATGATTTTACTGGAACTTCTAGCGTCATAAAGAAGCTCAGCTACAAAAAAGGATGTCCCAAATATCCTTTATCAAACGTCACATGCCCCAAACACCCCACACTTATCCAAATAAATTCCCTGTGTGATTATTCAGTATTACTGATGTTATGTACTCCATGACCAAGGGACTTTGAGGCTTAGATGTCCATAACACTTCAACGGTTAAAAAGTTTCATTAGAGCCTTTTTCTCCATTTCCTTATGGAGGCATTTATCATGCCATTTATTCCAGTATTCTGGAGTACACAGGCATGAAAAAGCATGGCTTGACATGCCTCAGCATAGTAGGCAGGGCAGGGGAAGCTCAGACTCACCAAATATAACAATAGCCTGTGCC
The DNA here is from genome assembly GCA_019512145.1 of Engystomops pustulosus. Classification (NCBI taxonomy): domain Eukaryota; kingdom Metazoa; phylum Chordata; class Amphibia; order Anura; family Leptodactylidae; genus Engystomops; species Engystomops pustulosus. The sequence continues at coordinate 277,573,728 of CM033641.1, forward strand.
CAATCCTACCAGGACTCCTCACATAGAATTCAGCTACGGCGAGTCTTAGAATCTGGTTGTCATGCACTGGAGGGGCGCTTATGTTCTATGCAAATGCCCAATTTTTGATATTCCCCCCCCCCCCCTATTTTTCTATTTGTAAAAGTCTAAATAATTTATTAAAAAAATATTTTTAAAAGAAAAAAAACTCTCTGACTCTCTCAAGTAAACAACTAGGGCTTGCACAGCCCTGGGCAAGTTGAGCCATTGTCTCAGGCAACACCACCTGTAGCAAGTGAGGTGGAGGTGGAGAGAATTAGGGTTGAAGTCACCTGCTAGGACCTGACACTTAGTGGATCTTCATACCTGATGTCAGATTGGTGTGAGACAATGCATGGATGATCCACATACAAATATACTGATATTATGACTGGATGGGGCAGAGGGATGCTGTCTAAACTTGCCTATGGCAGCCAGAGAGTTTAGGTTCACCCCTATAACGACACAAAAATAACATGATTCACATCCTCACTGTATACCAAGGTAACCTTATATATCTATATCTTATATCTGCTATATCTATTACGTGCCATTGGCATAGCTTTTTTACGATAGAATTGTATTTATAGGTGTCAGTTCCATCCTATTAATTCCAAAAAATAAACCCTAGTAATGAAGATTGTCCCAAAGTCCTCTGTACATACAATCATCTTTTGCTGGCCTTTGGGGCTCAATTTACACAGCCTGCAGCCCATGGAGAATCATCTTTTACTTTCTGTACTGGGCGTCAATATCTCGTACGATACATGTAGATACACTTTGCTAGCTAGTAGTGATGAGCAGACCCGAGTCACCAAGTTTGGATCGTACCAAACTTTACAGGTTTCGTTCTCCTGAAAAAAACGAACTTCATCCAAAGTTCAGGTGCCGGGTCACGGTCAGCTCAAACTCACCCGCACACCAAAATTTTAATGGATTCCACTGATCACTACTAGCTAGCCATTTTTCAACAGCTTTCACACATAAGTGCATGTTTTCAATAGTTCCCACAACGCTGTGTATTCTGCAGGGTCTCAAATTATTTTTTAAATTATAGAGAAGGTCTATTCTGCCGTATTGTGGCTAGGAAAGCCTTATACTATTATCATCAGTGCAATGAGCGGACCTCAAATGTCAAGGACGTACTTCCACAAACGCCACCCGATATTTCACAAGTTCATGTCCAAGTAGCCTAAGTAAAAAAAAATACTGACCCACATTAATATAGAATTGTAAACTTTCTACTTTAATAAACCTACAGTATATGAGCACAGCTCTACTGGTAAACATAGATGTAATCAGAGATGAAGGTACTGGAGCATCAGTCAAGCATGGCAGTGGTTCACCATGAGGGAGGGGCTTTTGTTTCCGACTCCCATAATTGATGAAGATCCCAGCAGTTGGCACCCCAGCAATTTGTAACTTACAACCTATTATGTGGATTGGGGATGGTAGGACAACCCCTTTAGGTAGAGCTCCATTTGGTATATTGTGGAAAGCACCCCTGCTGGTTTCATCAGCATAACATCGTGTCCCTCATAGCAGACTGTATTTGTGAATGGAGATTGCCAGAGACCATGGGGCACTTGTACCTGTGGCAATGTGCCTTTTGGCTTTGTTTCACCTTAGACAACCTCCCTTCAAAGTTCGCCACGGTCTAGATTTCTGCAGTGTTCCGAGTTATCCCTAATCCAGATGTTAAAGTTTCGACTTTTTGTAAAAAGGACAAATCTATAGAGTTCTTGCCAGAAAACAAACCAAAAGATGATTGCAACTTTTTGGGGGGATTGCAACCTCTGGTCATAAGTCGGAATTCACTTACGACCTTAACTGAGCAGCAGGAAAATAAAAAAGACAGGAGCAAAAAAGCCAAAACAAAGGTACAGGTGCGCCCATGATTAGCAAAGTATATGTAGAGCAGAAGTGCCATGTTTACTACACCTACCTTATTCTACTCTTCGGAACAATTGTAGGTCTCCTAGTAAAGGGAATTTCTGGTTGTCCCACGTTTCACTTCACAAATATTTGTGTTCTTATCGCCACATTTGTTTTTAAACTTCTGATTGTGGTATTTAATCCTGCAAAAGTAAATATTGTTTTAGACTCAATTAGGTTGGCAGCCCTGTTTGGTAGTAAAATTGTACACAATTGGGGGGAGATTTATTAAAAGTATTGTAAAGCAGTGCAGGATTAAACCAGACCGCTTTATGTTGCACAAAACTGGCATAGTTTAATACTGCTTAATTCTTTGCGACTCTTTTTGTCGTTCTATTTTACACCAGAAAACAGCACCAAAATTTGTGGGATTTGCACAATTTTTGTTGCACTTGCTTTATTCAGTAAAACTATCACCTTCCCAAGTCACCTCTTATTGCAATAGTTTGAAGAAGTGTCTAAAAATTTTCTAAACCCCATAAAAACTGTGGCATGTGGACATTTAGAAAGTTTGGGGCACAGTTTGCTAATTCTGCCCCAATGTGCAGTCTACACTGAAAAACCTGGCCACCGTATTGTAGTATGTTTAAGAAGTATTATGGTAGCCACTCTTATTATGACTCTTTTGTAGGAGTTTACAGGAGCCATTGGATCTAGTCGAAATGACGTTGTAGAATGCCGATGCTGATCATTATTGGGAGATGACTCTAATAATCAAAATAGTGATACCGTATATACTCAAGTTATAGCAAGTAGAAGTACCTCATTTTACCACAAAAAAATTGGAGAAAATGTATTGACTCGAGTATAAGCCTAGGATGGGAAAATGTACCACTAGTCTCTAATAAAATTCCAGAGTGTTCCCTTATCAATAAAATACAAGTAGTATCCACCTCATCAATACAATGTCCAGTAGTCTCCCCTCATCATAAATGTCCAGTAGTCTTCCCTCATCAATAAAATGTCAGTAGTCTCCCTCATCAATAGATGTCAAGTAGTCTCCCCTCAAAATAAGATGTCCAGTAGGTCTCCCCTCATCAATAGAAGAGTCAGTACTCTCCCTCATCAATAGATGTCCAGTAGTCTCCCCTCATCAATAAAATATCCAGTAGTATTCCTTCCTCAATAAAATATCCAGTAGTCTCCCTCTCATCAATAAGATGTCCAGTAGTCTCCCCTCATCAATAAGTGTCCAGTAGTCTCCCCTCATCAATAAGATGTCCAGTAGTCTCCCCTCATCATAAAATGTCCGTAGTCTCACCTCATAAATAAAAAAACCAGTAGTTTCCCCTATGAATGAGGTCCACAGCAGCCCTCCAATTAATAAAATGTCCAGCAGTGAGCCACCCCCATTAATAAAGTGTCCAGCAGAGTGCCCCCGTATGTACACTCCAGCAAAGGCTCCCTTGAAAAAAAATAACTCAAAACGCCCGGCAGCACTGACCCCCAGTGTCCTCTTCTCCCACACCAAATCCACATAGGGAAGAATCCAAGAACTTAAGTTATCCACATAACAGAAAAAAACTGGAGAAAGTTTTCTGGATTCCTCAACCACAAATCTCTTGCAGTTTACAGCTGCTGTACATTGCTGGTTTCACAGGAGCCAGAGCCTCAAGGTCATTTTAGCCAAAGTGATAATAATTTACATATCATTTATGGGTTTATAATAATAATATTGTCCATATAAATGAGCTGTATTTGAAACAATAAAAACACTGCTCTCAACGATTGTTCATTCATTCCTAAAAATCATCAATCTGCGATGCATGGATGCACAGACTTATCCCTCTGCCTTGTTGGTGTCAATGTGAATCCTATATAATGGAATGATTATTCTACTGGAAGAACAAGTATTGTCGATCAATTTAACTAATGGAGCTAAAGTAAAATTGTAGATCAGATGATTGAGTTACTCGTATAAGCATAAGATCATACAGTTCATCTCGATGATGGAAAATAAAAGTGGGAGATACTACGAATACCAAAAAAAATAGAAACTTAAAGACATTTATGAAATAATTGCAGTCCCATTAAACAACAATTTGGGATCCATATTTCTCTATTTAATCAGAGCCTTTGGTATTCTATGGAAAGTAGAAAGTCAAATGGGTGCTTCAATACAGGGTGTGTCCTATATAATCTAGTACTATCAACAGGAATTGGACATACAGGAGTCCCGTGGTTACGTACAGGATGATTTGTAGGTTTTGTTCTTAAGTTGAATTTGTAGGTAAGTCGGAACTCTATATTTTATCATTGTAACACCAGACAGAAATTTTTTGGTCTCTGTGACAATTGGATTAAAAAAATGTTGGTTTGTCAAGAACCAGAATAATAATAAGCCTAATATCAGAACATTTCATAACTATTACAGCTGTTTATGTAGGATAAAGTATAGTGATTTAAATATCCAGAGGTCCGTTGTAGCTAGGGTCGTCTGTATAGTCGGGTATTCTTAAGTGGGGACCGACTGTAATGGACAAGGACACATCTGCAACTGGAAACACACCCACTCTACTGTCTACTCATAAATTTAAGAAGGTACCAATGGACCCGCACAAAACATCCAGTTGGAACAGAAATATGGGAAATATAAGAATAACCAAAACAGACAAGTCAGAAGAGGAAAATCCTTGTATTATTAGAGCTATACCCAAATTTTTTAGAGTGTTTTTTGGGGGTTTTACACGTTTTTTATCTGTTATATAGGGTATTTATTTAATCCAGTGCTCACCTGGTGACCACAGTTTTTTTCTTACTAAGCCATAGCCTATATCTTCTAACTTACACTGAAATACAATGGGACCGTTTTAATAAGGGTGACTCTGGAGATCGTCACCCAGTGTATATTGCCAAACTAATCTAGGCACCCCATGTGACGATCTAAAGGAAGTCGATTTTATTTGCAGCAACAATTAAATAAATTGTTAACATTTGACTATTAAAAGAATCTGTTGCAGTGGTGACTGTGAGAGACTTTAACAAATATCTTCCCAGATGGAATGGAATACGTTTTCAAAAAGTGGCAAAATCATGCACAAGTAAGTCGTCCTTTTGCTAATTTTTTGTTGTTCAAGACTTGTAGGCTTGTAGGGCTTGAAAACTGTCCCCATGTAAGCAAATAATATAAAACCAGAAAACTGTAAACTCATCTAGGTGGTTGCCTCCAGTAGATTCCAAAATCTGTAACTCTATGGGTGCATTTATTTACAAATTTTCTAATTTCTCTCTTTTGCCTCACATGGTTGAGAAGTTTTACGGCAAATATCCAATTAACCATATATAATATTTGGCCATTAAATAGGTATAAAGCCCTCCTAATTTTAACCACACAAAAATCGGAAGCCTTGAGGACTCAAGATAAGCGAGATGGGAAATGCATTGGTACACAGCCTCCTGGAATATACAGCCAGCCCGCCCCGGTAGTATATAAGCCGAACAGCTCCCATAGTAGTAAAAGAGACAGCCCGATAGTATACAACCAGCCTGCCCCCTGGTGTAGTATACAGCCCAGGACATATTAATGAGGGGATCGGAGCACGGACGTGCGAGCGTCGCGAGTAACCCGATGAGTGACGTTCTGTTTAAATAAACACTTAAATTCCAAGGAAACCTGAGATTTTGAAGAAGGGGCTCTGCGGATGTAATAACAAAAACTCTGGTGTGTACAAAGCCTGTCTCTTAAGTTATTCTTCTCATCACCGCCATTGTGCTGAAGGGGTCCCCTGCCCCTGCCACATGGATAATACAGATGCACCTCTGTTCACACCATGTGATTTTGCAGACAGACAGGTTGCATGGAGACACCGAGGCAGATACCTCGGTGTATTCAGAGAGAAAAGGGAGAAACATATGGTCAATTAGTGGGATTCAGGTATTCTTTGTTTACATATAGAGCTGCATTTACTCCAGAGTAGCCAGTCGTTGGTGTTCAGTTTAGCAGATTAAATCTAATGTGATGTGTGCACCAAATATTTGTATGATATGAGGACTTGGGGACTTTTGATATGAACTTATTATTGCTAAAATACCCAAAGTCGTGTGACAATGATGTATACTCTTAAGTCAATGATATAGATGTTCCTCCTAAAGCCATGAGGTAGAACCCCCTGCCCAGTCCACTCCGGATACCATTTCTGAAGGATGGTGAGTAAATCTCAGTAAGTCCTTAGGGGGGGACAATGAGGTGACTAGTTATAGGACCTGCAAATGTCAGTTGTGTCCCTCATTGGAGCCAACACGACTAGGCTTGGATGATGTTTTTCCTTTTTATGCACAATAAGGACATTTAGCATCCCAGAAAATGGGAGAGTCACAACGATTACAACACTATCCCTCAGCATATAATCCTACCCTGCAATGATAATCGTTACCTGTTGAATTTCCCGCAGAACAATTCTCCTCTTTGTTGGGTCTTTATGTTGTAATATATTGTTTTCTTCACAGATCTGCTCCATGATTGTAGATCCATGTATCCCATGTGAGATGGAATGAACTAACTTATATATGGTAAGAGAATCTCTCCTGTATATTGTTACATTAGAGCCAGCCCTTCCCTGTACAGTGTGAACCTGCAGCTCGTTACACTTATGTTTATCGCAGTTTTTTTCTGGTCTGCATTTAGTTAGACAAACTAATAAATATAATACATGTTATTTTATTATAGGATGAAACATAGGTTAACTGATATAGAGTAACATTGTAAAATGTGCAGAAGAAATGATTGAAACCCTCCCCTATGTACATTACATGTTGAGAAAACATAAAGCTAGGGTGAACACGGCCTTAGTGCTGGCATTCTAGACATATTCAAACAATATAATTGATGGGCGACTGTGTGCAAGGTCAGGGGTTTTCATGCAATTTTTCACATGCTATGTTACAGTACAAATTCATATTTCAAATTTTTTTTTTTTATAAATCATCAACGCCTTACGGGAGGATAACGGATACTAGAAGTTCACCACAATATGATTCTTAGAATGTAGCATAAATGAAATGGTGAAATAAATTATGATTATACATTAGAATGGATCATTATGGGTAAGTACCTATCTCTGTCCTCATGCAGGCTGTTCTTGATCTACCGTATGGAAGTCTAATACTGCAGTCCTCAATTGTACAAGGATAAACAATGTGCCGCTGTCTGCTCTATATAAATAAACAATAAATAATAATAATAAAACAACCACAACAATTAATAATAATAATAGTGTAACTCACTCCAAACACCTTATCTAACTTTAATTTACAAAGCAAGTTTCTAGAGTTTTTAAACTGAGACTCATGAAAATATAAAATGACATAAAAATTAACTGACTCTCAGATTCTGCACAGAAAAATGGGTCTCTACTGCACATAATTAACTTTAAATTAGGCAAAAATCTTTGCCCCATCTTGTGGAACCTTTCATATACTTATTGACTGCAGAGGTTATCGAATAGTGTAGATTTGTCCCATGTTTGTCATAGAGAGATCAAGGCAATTTACTTTTTTGAGGCAGAGTAGATTTGATGTAGAGCTTTCGATATTATAGTTCTCTTAAGATTTTTTTTTTTTAGGACATGACATTTACGTTATTAAAGCAGAGGATGAGAGTGAAATGTCCCAGCTCTATGGGGCCTTGTTACTATATGGCAATGGGGTTTAGGTTGCTGGGGACATCTGTAAGCCCCCAGAATGAACTTTGGGATGGAGGGATACGAAACGGTAACCATCACTTCTCAGTTATAATGGTTAAAGTTATGATTGTAATAATCTGCTTAAGACAATTGATATAAGCCAAAACTGCTGCAAAAAAACGTAAAGTGGAATTCTTCTATAGACCATTCACACAAGCGTTTTAACGTTTAGTTTATGTAAAGCAATGATGCTTCAATAAAGTAAATGCAACTCGACACATCAGAAGTCTCCAAGATGCAAGGTTAAAGCAAACAGATGTATTCAGCAGTTCATTGCGCATTTATACTTAATGTAGAACCTGAACTGTTGCATAAATCTTTCATTACAACCTTTTAGGAAAATTATATATTCAATTATATATAGCTCCAACCTTGTATTCTACCACACAAAGCTCCTTGCAAAGCACCTCTTAAGTTCACATGCATTCAAAACCTCCGCTAGACGTAAGGGTTACCGACAATTAAAAATCCCATTGACATTGTTGTAAAATTCTAAATAAATAAAAAGCAAGTCTCTATTTGTATTAGCGCCATCAAATTCATATGTTTGTGTTGTAGATTATTGGGGGATATAAAGACATTACAGAGTAACAACTTTTGTCATATGAAACTAAATGAAGCTGGAGGTTACAATCTTGGTGATAAATAATGTATGCATATAGGTAAAAGAAATTGGTCCAAAGAGTCAGGTACAGGTCGTCCCCCACTCTAAGACACACACGACTTACAGACGACCCATAGTTACAAACGGACCTCTGGATATTGGTAATGTACCTAAACGTAGGTACAATAATCAGCTGTAACAGTTATCACAGGTGTTATAATGAAGCTTTATTCTTAATACAGATTCTTATGACAACCCCAACATTTTTAAAATCCAATTCGTCGCAAAGACCAAAAAAAATTTGTCTGGGGTTAACCAATTGTAAAATATAGAATATACAATTAACTAAGAACAAACCTACAGATCTTGTAACGTACCGCGGGGACTGCCTGTGAAATGCTACATACTCCAAAGGGCGGAGCTGAAGTTATATTATTATTGGGGGGCAATAAGGCTGCTGTGTCATATTCTCTTTATAAATGACCCAGTGGATGGAATAGGGAGTAAAGTGGATGCAGTCACAGATGATACAAAACCTTGTAGATCCCCCCCCCAAAAAAAAAAAATAGATGATTGTAAAAAATTACAGAAAAAAAGTTTAGTAAGCTGCTAAGGGCAGGAGGAACAGACCAGAAGAAGTTCCGTGTTGATAGAAATTGTTATCCTGGAATTGATGTATCTGTTTTGTTCAGTCGGCAGGTTTAGCCGATCATGCAGTTTTTTGTAATGGAAAAAATGAGGGAGGCTGAAAGCTACTTTTTCCCTTTAAAAAATGGATTACCGTACTTGTCTAAACTGAAACATAAAGGATGACATAAAATACTTGATGTCAAATGAGATTTTTATAATCGTTTAAACTCAGTTCTTCGTTTTTTTTAAACGGAGGTATTGAGCCGCAGTGTGAAACTTAGCCATTTATTGTATAATAAAGAGAGGCCAAGCATGATACTGAAGCTCAGTCACAATCAAAGGGAAAGGGTCATCAGAAAATCACCGATTATTAGGTTAAACTTATTTTTCACTTTAATTGTTGATGATTTAAAAAAAAAAAGGATTATTAAAAAACGAATAAAACGAATCCTGAAATCCAACTCTGGCCACTAAGGTAATAATAGACAGACACATTTGTAGGGGTTTTCTATACAGAGTCTCTAGTTAACATCCCAGAATGATTTACAATGGAAGAGACCATCTATAGAAAACAGCGTCATGGACATTCCTAGTGGACCGTCACAGACCTTCATACACTGTACTGAACAGGTCTACAAAACTTTATACCAACTCAAACCAATGTGGTAACGTTTATCACTAATAACATTATAGAGCTCAGGCAAGATGGCCTTGCCCCCCTAATCATGGGCAGAATATAGTAGGAAAAAAATCAACAGTCTGAAAATAAAAAGTTTATGAATATGTTTATCTGGGTTAATGAGTCAAAATGAAAATTAGGGAAGGGCTCGGGGGGGGGGGCATTACAGAACCCTTCTGTTTTGCAGCTTCACGGGCTGTTAGACTGTCTCTTGCTCCCCTGCTCCTTTAGCACTGTCACCCTCCCTTTACTAAATTAATCTCACAGAAGCAGAGGAGTGGAAGGGGAAACTGTTCTGCCACAGTTGTAACAGCTTTGAAGGCTAGTGCCAGAGGGGTTTATTACACCCCCCAGAGCCCTCTGGCTCCAAAGCATAATTTTGAAAGTGATTTATTAGAAGGGAAGGAGGCCATGAATGACCAAATAATATAAGATTTGATGCGTAAGTGTCCTGGTTTTACCCTGCTGATTCTATAGAAGATTTCCTTAAATACTTGTAAATTACTTTGAAAGATTACCCCAAAAGGGGGCAATGATATTAATAGGCATAATAACTGCTTTAACTTTCAAGTTTAAAACTTTCCAAAGAAATATCTTGTTTTTAAACTGTTGTACCATTAATAAAGAAATATCAACCAAATAATAAACAAAATGGAACGAATATATCAACACACGTAATGAGTAAGTACATGAAAATATCTGTAATAAAGTTCGGAGGTTGATATAATGAAGGCAGAGCAGAAGTAAAAGAAAATAAACGGGGTCTATTTTGGAAAACTAGAGATAGTTACCAGGTGGTGGAATGTTGGCTTTTGATATGCAATGGAGTTTATTTGCATTGGAAATATATATATTTTTTTAGGTTTGTATTGAAATCTCTGGAAGTCCTGACACTATCAGCCACTTTCCATGTAGAACATGTATATGAAAACTAAATGAAATGTGGTACACACATAAATACACATGGTAAGCTTAAAGGCAGGAACTTACACATGTGGTTTTTATGTTTTTTTTTTTTAATTTTTAGTAGTGATGTCTTTTCACCTATGTCTATGTGGGGAACCCAACCTCATTATGTGCCACAGTCATAGCTTAAATAACTTCACTAATGGTAAGTTTAATTTTTTCGTTGCCTTCATACTTATCTTTAGTTCCCTGATATTTAAGTACTTCAAAATAATTATTGCCATTTTCTGACATTTTACAGATGTTGAAGGTTATAGTAATAACTTATAAGTCTTGTTGCCCTTCATGTTATAACACTATATCTCCAAACACTAAGATACATCTTTATGTATGTCCAAAGGTAAACTATAAAATGCGATTCATTTTCTTTATGTTTCTTGTTTAAAGCATAAATATAAAAAACAATATTATTTAATTTTGGAGTATTATTATTTTTAGATAGTGCATAGACATCAAATAATAGTTATATTAGGATTTTTTTTTTAACACAAAGTGAGAGGAGGAAAAATTAAGATTAAAAACAAAAGTTGAGGAGCGCGATAGATATTCCTTAAAATCGAATAAAAATAAAAAAAGGTAATAATAACCAATATTAATATAGAGGGTAATAACTGTTATTTTCTTATTTCCCTTTCCACATGAGTGTAACATGTGTTTTTCGTACCTATTTGATGGGGAAGAAAACAGGAACAATAAAAGCATAATTTTCTGTGAATATAATTAGAATTATTTAAGTGACTAATACGATGACAAGTCGCTAGGAGGATGTGGATCCTGCAGAAAGAATAAATTTTACATATGTACATACATTGTTTAGGAATAAATCACTGGCGCTTCTATTAATTTTGTTGTTGTTGAGTTGCCTTCAAGAAGAAAGAAGAAGAATACATTTCAATTGACTGGATGTTTTCAGTACAAAAAAAAAAAAAAAAGAAGGAGAAAGAGAAAGAAAGGGCTAAAGGGAAGTCCAACAAGGAGGAAAGGAATTAAAATATGAGAACATGGAAATTGCTCCACATATGTAAATGGGAACTTAATTTGGAACAAGGATATGATGACGAGAAAAGAACCAATTGGCCCATATAAACTTCAAGGCTTGATTACAATCACAGAGAGGTCACCATGCGAGCGCACACAACTGCATACAGAGTTAAACAATGGGAGACAGCAGCGAGTAAAGCCACAATAACAGGGAAATTACACTCAACACTGTCTAGGAATCATGACACAAACTATGATGGAAGCGAATACATGTGTCTTACTCCCCGCTGTCTTTGTTGGCTGTTGATAGTATACCACTAAACCTCTAATATAATCATGGATACATTGACTTCTTTCGGCAAGTGTAATACTACAAATACATCGGATAATTATTAGTGATGTAAATCAATGATGGTGCAATTACTGATGTGCCACTATAAGGGCTTCCCTTGGCTGTCCAGGACTCCCATCTTTCCTCCTCTGAGAAAAAGCATAAGACCATAGTGGTAGGACCTACAAATACACCGCACCAGTGAGCTAGGAATGGAAATAATACAGTAGTCCCCTACTATTTAAGGCACCTGACTTACAGACGACCCTAGTTACAGAGGACCTCTCTGCCCAATGTGACCCTAATGAAGCTCTCTCGCAAGATCAGCTGTACGGGCATTGTAGTTGACGTTTTATGGATAATCCTTGGGCCCATTACAGCAAAAAATTGGGACTAGAGGCAAAAAAAAGTGTTCTGGAAGTTAACATATTAAAATGCTACCAGTCCCACTTACATAAAAATTCAACTTAAGTACAAACCCAAAGTAAAACCTATTTTGATTTAACTGCCGGCATATATGTGGTTGACCACAAATTGTGAAATCTTTAAAGATTTCACAACTTTTATGATAGATTATTTCCCCATGTAAGATATGGTACAGATTCATCTAAGCAATTGATTATTGGGTAGACTGAACAAATTTGACCATAAATGGTTGAGATGGATCAGGCGAGAAGGAGAACAAATTTGCTCCAAAGTAAGAAAATGGATGTGGTGACTTTAGTAGAAAGGTGAAGAGAAGTAAGCCGGATTTGTCTGGTGGAATGTTTATACAGCAGGAGGAGATCAGCAATTGTGGTCCAGTGGGTGGTCTGATGCAATGATTGACATCCGCTCTGTATGAGTATTGATACACGTAGGTGACATGAGTAAGTACTGGAGATGAATAGATGTCCTAGATAATATTGAAATAATAGATTGACATGCTAATTTTCTAATCAGCTGATTACATCACAGATTAAGGACAGCTAGAAAGTAAAGCGCTGCAGAATTTAATGGCGCTATACAACTCAAAGATTACAGGCGGCCCTACTTAAGAACACCGAATTACAAACGGACCTCTGGATTTTGGTAATTTACTTTAACCTAGCTACAATGACAGCTGTAACATTATCAAAGGCGTCGTTAATGAAGCTTTATTGCTTATCTGGTTCTTATGACAACCCAAACATTTAAAATCCAATTGTCACAGAGACCAAAAATTTTATGGAGCTACAATTATAAAATATACAGTTCGACCTTACCTACAAATTCAACTTCGTAAAAACAACAACCTACAGACCTATCTTGTATGTAACTGGGACGTCCTGTATTGGTATAGTAAAGTACACCTCTATAACAAGCATATCATTACATCCCTTACTACCAGCCACAGAACATAATGTGATATCACAGGGATTACTCCTCCTTACTGCACGAATTCCGCCTGAGGAGCCGTCTCAGTCATGAGTATCTGTAAGCGTCTTGAACAAAGGTTTTTACTCGAGGACAGTAGAGCTTGGGACAAAGATGACATTGATAGTCTATAGAAAATAGAAAAAAAAAATCTACAATCTGAAAATAAAAATCGACTTAAAACGATATTTATGAATAAGTTGGATTCATAAAAATTTGTGAAAATTTCCCTTTAAATCAAATCTGCCTAACCTTTTTTACCCGCTCGAAACAACTTACTGCCCCAAATGTAAACAACCGATCCTAACTACATACTTTTTTCAAAAATATTTTTAATTGTTTTTCTTCTTAATAAAACAGAAAAATACAAATTACATACAATATTCCGTTTCACATAATGACAATTTGGGGAAATAAGAATATGTTACTATTGAAAATGGAATATTGAGTAATTTTGATTTTTTTTTAAAAAAAAAGGTGGTTAGGATCGTTATTTACTTAACTACATGGGAATCTGTAGTACAACAAAAGCTAGCACGTTTTGGACTGGGGCTAGTACTGCCACTCAGCCCCATTCAATGTGTTATCTGATTTGGCTCAGCCCAATTCAATGAGTGCTGAAGAGTGGCCCTAGAAATGAATGCGGATGTTATCACTTAATCAAATTTTAACATTAGTTATTTTTGTATATGATGAAACGACAATTCGATCATAATGCCCTTTTACGAAGCTTGAATACATTTAATGATAGGTTGCAATACAGGCTGGTCCCCAACTTAAGGACACCCGACTTACAGATGACCCCTAGTTACAGACCCCCTTGCCCATCGAGATCTCTGGGTAAGGTCTAGATGCTTTACTTTAGTCTCCGACTGCAATGATAAGCTGTAAAGTGTCTGTAATGAAAGTTTTTATTTAATCCTTGGTCCGGGCCTGCCACAAAAGTATACTACTTTAGCCTAGAATACAATAAACAGCTTGAACAGTTATACAAGGTCGTCTTGTAATGAAGCTTTATTGTTAATCCTGGTTCTTATGACAAACCCCAACAGTTTGAAATCACTTACAATGTAAATATTTTACAATGATAACAAAATATCCAGTTCCAACTTACATAGAAAATTCAAATAAGTAGAAACCTAAAAAACCTATCTTGTACGTAACCGGTGACTGTACTGCCGTATGTTGATTGGTGTGGACCCAAGACAATAGGCGACCAATTAATTTTGGGAGGACCTTTGTGCAAAACCCACCAACAATATGAAATTTTGTTACTGCTTCGATTCACCCGGCCATTAGTTAGCCCTACCATACTAAAAGCCTGTGACTTCATGTTGGGGGGAAAGGTCAGCTATTATTCTAATGTATACAGAACGTGGCAAGCCTTGGACTATAGTGATGGGAGGAAGGAGGAAAGCAATTATAGGAAACTTGCCTCAAGCTAAGTAAATGTTGATGCATGCAGCTTGCCTGAGCAACTTGTTTTTAATAGTCATCGAGAATCTTTGGGTGATGTGCAGCATATTTCTATAGACCACAGGGGAAAATTGAATTTAGGATTTCGTTCATTCTTAGGCAACTATGGTCTCCATCAAAGTGGGGCATAGCGAGCGCTTGAAGGCCGTTCTGCTCCCCAATAGCATAGAGGTAGTGACCCGCTTGGCACCACACCTCCTTGGGATTTATTGCTGTCAAATAGAATCCGGTGAGATGGTAGAATTTTTATGGTGCTATTTTTATATACAGTAAAATTTTTGTTTAATCTCCACAATAATATTATATTTGTTATATTTCCATTTCATATAAGTGGGCATTTTTTTCACCAAGTTTTGTTTGATAGGTCCTAATTTTATTCCATCAGTTTTAGAATACATTCTTACAGTAGTTAGAGTGCAGCTTTTTATGTACAGAGTTCTAAATTCCTATAATAGACAATGGGGGTCATTATCTTTAGTAAGGACATTGTTGGTGTCTTTTCTGTTTTTTTCGGAGTTTGGACTTGTATTGATTTATTTTAGAGATTGATACATAAGCAACTGAGCTGTGGGTTTTGTTTGTGACCTTTTATTCAAAAAGTCACACAAAAGTCTCAAAAAACTCGTTCTGCAAGTTTTTCCTGTGTATGTAGGACTGGAGTTTATCTGCAACTTTTAACCCATGTTTTGTGCCAAAACTGCAACTTTTTCAATGATCACATCTGGATTTTAAGGAGGTATCAGCGCAAACACTGAAAATTCTTGGCGTGGCTAACTTCGCTAGGTGAGTGGAAAAAATTGCAAATATGATAAATATATAAAAAAAAATTTGAAATACATATACTTGTGTATAAGTTGAGTTTTGAGCACAAAAATGTGCTGAAAACTCACCTCGTCAATAAAAAAAGACAAAATGATATATACTCCCCCTTCGGGGGAGCCGCGCTGAATATCGGGAGCCGCGCTGAACATCGAGGCTGCCGGAGGGTGAGTATATAATTATTTTTTCAATTATAAGTGCTGGCTGTATACTACCGGGGGCTGGGTGGGCTAGCTGTATAACACAAGGGGCAGGAGGGCTGGCTGTATACTACAGGGGGCAGGCTGGCTGGCTGATATATACTGGGGGCAGGGGCTGGGCTGGCTGTATACTTACAGGGGCAGGCCTTGGTGGGACTGTCTATACAGGGGGGCAGGCGGGCTGGCGGTATACTAATGGGGGTGGCTGGGCTGGCTGTAGAAACAGGGGGGAGCTGGCGTGTATACAAGGCTGGGCTGGGCTGGCGTCTACTACTGGGGGCAGGCTGGGGCTGGTGCATAGCTACTTGGGAGGGTGGGCTGGCTGTATACTAGAGGGGGATGGCTGGGGTATACAACATGGGCAGGCTGGCTGTATACTACATGGGGCTGTCTGGCTGATACTAACTAACAGGGGGCAGGCTGGTTGTATACCTATCGGAGGCTGTCGCTATTTCTATATGGGAGCTGTCGGGCTATATCTACGGGGCTGGCTGGCTGCATATTCCGAGGAGGCTGTGTACCAATGCATTTCCCATCATCGCTTATCTTGAGTCCATCAAAGGGCTTTCCGATTTTTGTGGTAAAACTTAGGAGGGCTTATACCTATTTATGGCCAAATATTATATATGGTTATGATATTTGCCGTAAAACTTCTCAACCATGTGAGGCAAAAGAGAGAAATAAAATTTGTAAATAAATGCACCCATAGAGTTACAGATTTGGAAATCTACGACGCAACCACTTAGATGAGTTTACAGTTTTCTGGTTTTATAATTATTTGCTTCATGGGGACAGTTTTCAAGCCCTACAAGCCTACAAGTTTGAAAACAAAAAATTGCAAAAGGACGACTTACTTGTGCATTATTTTGCCACTTTTTTAAACGTATTCCACTTCCATCTGGAAGAGTATTTGTTTAAAGTCTTCTCACAGTCACCACTGAACAAGATTCTTTTAATAGTCAAATGTTACACAATTTATTTTAATTGTTGCTGCAATAAAATCGACTTCTTAGATCTCACATGGGGTGCCTAGATTAGTTGGCAATACTACACTGGGTGACGATCCTCCAGGTCCACCCTTTATTAAAACGGTCCATGTATTTCAGTGTTAAGTAGAAGATATAGGCTATGGCTTAGTAAGAAAAAAATGTGGTCACCAGTGGAGCAACTGGATTAAATAAAAAATACCCTAATTAACTAGATAAAAAAACTGTAAAACCCCCAAAAAACACTCTAAAAAATTGGGTATAGCTCTAATATAAAAGGATTTTCCTCTTCTGACTTGTCTGTTTTGGTTATTACTTATATTTCCCATATTTCTGTTCCAACTGGATGTTGTCGTTGGTCCATTTGTACCTTCTTAAATTTATGAGTAGACAGTAGAGTGGGTGTGTTTCCAGTTGCAGATGTGTCCTTGTCCAGTACAGTCGGTCCCCTACTTAAGAATACCCGACTATTACAGACGACCCTAGCTACAACGGACCTCTGGATATTGTAAATCACTATACTTTATCCTACAAAACAGCTGTAATAGTTATGAAATGTGTTCTGAGATTTAAGCTTATATTATTCTGGTTCTGACAAACCAACATTTTTTTAATCCAATTGTCACAGAGACCAAAAAAATTCTGTCTGGTGTTACAATGATAAAATTATAGAGTTCCGACTTACATACAAATTCAACTTAAGAACAAAACCTACAAATCATCCTGTACGTACAACGGGACTGCCTGTATGTCCAATTCCTGCTGATAGTACTAGATATATAGGACACACCCTGTATTGAAGCACCCATTTGACTTGCTCTTTTCCATGGAATAACAAAGGCTCTGATTAAATAGAGAAATATGGATCCCAAATTGTTGTTTAATGGGACTGACCAATTATTTCATAAATGTCTTTAAGTTTCTATTTTTTTTGGTATTCGTAGTATCTGCAAACTTTTATTTTCCATCATCGAGATGAACTGTAGATCTTATGCTTATACGAGAACTCAATCATCTGATCTACAATTTTACTTTAGCTCCATTAGTAAAGTGACGACAATACTTGTTCTTCCAGTGAAATATCATTCCATTATATAGGATTCACATTGACACCAACAAGCAGAGGAGGGATAAGTCTGTGCATCCATGCATCGCAGATTGATAGATTTTTAGGAATGAATGAACAATCGTTGAGAGCAGTGTTTTTATTGTTTAAGATACAGCTCATTTATATGGACAATATTATTATTATAAACCCATAAATGATATGTAAATTATTATCACTTTGGCTAAAATGACCTTGAGGCTCTGCGCCTGTGAAACACAGCAATGTACAGCAGCTGTAAACTGCAAGAGATTTGTGGTTGAGGAATTCAGAAAACTTTCTAGTTTTCTGTATGTGGATAACTTAAGATTCTTGGATTCATTCCCTATGTGGATGGTTGTGGGGAGAAGAGGACACTGGGGGTCAGTGCTGACGGGCGTTTTGAGTTATTTTTTTTCAAGGGGGATCTTTGCTGGATGTA
Source organism: Engystomops pustulosus (assembly GCA_019512145.1). NCBI lineage: Eukaryota > Metazoa > Chordata > Amphibia > Anura > Leptodactylidae > Engystomops > Engystomops pustulosus. Next base: position 277,591,955 of record CM033641.1, read on the forward strand.
CATAACGGGGGCACTCTGCTGGACACTTTATTAATGGGGGTGGCTCACTGCTGGACATTTTATAATTGGAGGGCTGCTGTGGACATCTCATTCAGAGGGGAAACTACTGGTTATTTTATTGATGAGGTGAGACTACGGACTTTATGATGAGGGGAGACTACTGGACATCTTATTGATGAGGGGAGACTACTGGACATCTTATTGATGAGGGGAGACTACTGGACATTTATGATGAGGGGAGACTACTGGATATTATGATGAAGGAAGAATACTGGATATTTTATTGATGAGGGGAGACTACTGGACATCTATTGATGAGGGGAGATTACTGGACACTTCTATTGATGAGGGGAGACCTACTGGACATCTTATTGTGAGGGGAGACTACTTGACATCTTTGATGAGGGGAGACTACTGACATTTTATTGATGAGGGAAGACTACTGGACATTTATGATGAGGGGAGAACTACTGGACATTGTATTGATGAGGTGGATACTACTGAGTATTTATTGATAAGGGAACACTCTGGAATTTTATTAGAGACAGTGGTTACATTTCCCATCCTAGGCTTTACTGAGTCAATACATTTTCCAATTTTTTTGTGGTAAAAAGGACCGTACTTGCTATAACTTGAGTATATACGGTATCACTATTTTGATTATTAGAGTCATCTCACAATAATGATCAGCATCGGCATTCTACAACGTCATTTCGACTAGATCCATATGGCTCCTGTAAACTCCTACAAAAGAGTCATAATAAGAGTGGCTACCATAATACTTCTTAAACATACTACAATACGTGGCCAGGTTTTTCAGTGTAGACTGCACATTGGGGCAGAATTAGCAAACTGTGCCACAACTTTCTAAATGCCACATGCCACAGTTTTTATGGGGTTTAGAAAATTTTTAGAACACTTCTTCAACTATTGCAATAAGAGGGTGGAGGGAAGGTGATAGTTTTACTGGAATAAAGCACAGTGCAGCAAAAAATTGTGCAAATCCCACAATTTTTGGTGTGTTTTCTGGTGTAAAATAGAACGACAAAAAGAGTCGCAAAGAATTAAGCAGTATTAAACTATGCCATTTTGTGCAACATAGACGGTTGTTTAATCCTGCACTGCTTTACAATAACTTTTAATAAATCTCCCCCAATTGTGTACAATTTTAACTCCAAACAGGGCTGCCAACCTAATTGAGTCTAAACAAATATTTCTTTTGCAGGATTAAATACCACAATCAGAGTTTAAAAACAAATGTGGCTAATAAAGAACACAAATATTTGTGAAGTGAAACGTGGGACAACCAGAAATTCCCTTTACTAGGAGACCTACAATTGTTCCGAGAGAGATAGAATAATCGGTAAGGTGTAAGTATAACATGGCACTTCTGCTCTAAGAATAATTTGCTAATCATGGGCGCACCTGTACCTTTGTTTTGGTTTTTGCTCCTGTCTTTTTTATTTTCCTGCTGCTCAGTAAGGTCGTAAGTGAATTTTCCGACTTATGACCATGGTGTGCAATCCCCCCAAAAAGTTGCAATCAGCTTTTGTTTGCCTGGCAAGACTCTGAATAGATTTGTCCTTTTTACAAAAAGTCGAAACTTTAACATCTGGATTAGGGAGTAACTCAGGGAACACTGCAGAAATCTAGACACGTGGCGAACTTTGAAGGAGAGGTTGTCTAAGGTGAAACAAAGCCCAAAAGTGCACATGTTCACAGGTTACAAGTGCCCCATGGTCTCTGGCAATCTCCATTCACAAATACAGTCTGCTATGAGGGACACAGATGTTATGCTGATGAAACCAGCAGGGGTGCGTTTCACAAGTACCAAATGGAGCTCTACACTAAAGGGGTTGTCCTAACATCCCCAATCCACATAATAGGGTGTAAGTTACAAATTGCTGGGGTGCCAACTGCTGGGATCTTCATCAATTATGGGAGTGCGGAAACAAAAGCCCCTCCTCAATGGTGAACCACTGCTATGCTTGACTGATGCTCCAGTAACTTCATCGCTTGATTACATCTATGTTTACCAGTAGAGCTGTGCTCATATACTGTAGGTTTATTAAAGTAGAAAAGTTTAAATTCTATATTAATGTTGGTCAGTATTTTTTTTTATTAGGCTACTTGGACATGAACTTGTGAAATATCGGGTGGCGTTTGTGGCAGGTAGTCCTTGACATTTGAGGGTCCGCTCATGCACTGATGATAAAGTATAAGGCTTTCCTAGCCACCAATACAGGCAAGGAATAGACCTTCTCTATAATTATAATAATTTGAGACCCTGCAGATACACAGCGTTGTGGGAACTATTGAAAACATGCACTTATGTGTGAAAGCTGTTGAAAAATGGCTAGCTAGTAGTGATCAGTGGAATCCATTAAAATTTGGGTGCGGGTGGAGTTTGAGCTGACCGTGACCCGGCACCTGAACTTTGGATGAAGTTCGTTTTTTTCAGGAGGAACGAAACCTGTAAAGTTTGGTACGATATCAAACTTGGTGACTCGGGTCTGCTCATCACTACTAGCTAGCAAAGTGTATCTACATGTATCGTAGAGATATTGACGCCCAGTACAGAAAGTAAAAGATGATTCTCCATGGGTGCAGGCTGGCTGTGTATAGAATGAGCCCCAAAGGCCAGCAAAAGATGATTGTATGTAAAGAGGACTTTGGGACAATCTTTCATTACTAGGGTTTATTTTTTGGAATTAATAGGATGGAACTGACACCTATAAATACAATTCTATCGTAAAAAAGCTAGCCAATGGCACGTAATAGATATAGATATATAAGATATAGATATATAAGTGACCTTGGTATACAGTGAGGATGTGAATCATGTTATGTTTGTGTCGTTATAGGGGTGAACCTAAACTCTCTGCTGCCTGAAGCAAGTTTAGACAGCATCCCTCGCCCCATCCAGTATCAATATCAGTATATTTGTATGTGGATCATCCATGCAGCATGTCTCACACCAAATGCTGACATCAGGTATGAAGATACACTAAGTGTCCAGGTCCTAGCAGGTGACTTCAACCCTAATTAGCCTCCACCACACTTGCTACAGGTGGTGTTGCCTGAGACAAGTGGCTCAACTTGCCTCAGGGCTGTGCAGCCCTAGTTGTTTACTTGAGAGAGTCAGAGAGTTTTTTTTCTTTTAAAAATATTTTTTTAATAAATGTTAGATCTTTTACAAATAGAAAAATAGGGGGGGGGGGGGATTATATCAAAAATTGGGCATTTGCATAGAACATAAGCGCCCCTCCAGTGCATGACAGCCAGATACTCTAAGACTCCGTAGCTGAATTCTAGTGAGGTCCTGTAGGATTGGGCACAGGCTATTGTATATTTGGTGAGTCTGAGCTTCCCCTGCCCTGCACTATTGCTGAGGCATGTCAGGCCATACTTTTTCATGCCTTGTACTCCAGAATACTGGAATAATGGCATGATAAATGCCTCCATAAGGAAATGGATGAAAACAAGGCTCTATGAAAACTTTTTAACCTTTGAAGTGTTGATGGACATCTAAGCATCAAAGTCCCTTGGTCATGGAGTACATAACATCTCAGTAATACTGAAGATCTACCAAGGGAATTTAATTTGGTAATGTGGGGTTGGTTTGGGGACATGTGGACGTGTTTGATAACAGGATATTTGGGACATACTTTTTTTGTAGCTGAGCTTCTTTATGACGCTAGAAGTTCCTAGTAAAATCATGCCTGTATGTGATTCCAAAAAATTCCACTGAACACTGCAATTTATGAAACATTATGTAATGGAAATCCTGCCCTACGGGCTCGCATTGTCAGAATTCCTTATACCTATTACCGTAATTGTTCTCTTGGATTCTGTGAATATGAAGGACGGCCATATGGGATTTCAATTTCATACACTGAGTATTCCTACCCCTAGCCCATGTTTTTTCACTTGTAGTGCCAGGAGGAGCAGCTTGGGAATTTTCCCGTCCGCAGAGTATGCCCACATTCCCTTTCATCATGCAATGACATTGTTGCTAAATATATTTTTAATGAAAACGGTATAATAATAAGATGATTAGAAATTTAAACATAATGAGCCATAACCAATAAATACACAAATTCAACAAAAGTGTTTTACATGTTACAGTGTAGAAAAAAAAATCCTCAATTACTTCACTCTCTTTACTATGCGCTGTATTGCAGGAATTTGATAAATGAAGGAGCTTGGAATAGCTGGACCCTAATCCAAGGTATCTATCTATCTATCTATCTCACATCATCTTCTATCTACTATCTATCTATCTATCTATTATCTTCTATCTATCGTCCATCTATCTATCTATCTATCTCTGCATCTAATACCATCATTATAGAACTAAAGATTTGTGATTGTAGATCATCATACTTAGATGCTACAGCCTTCTCCTATAGTACATGCAGCTGTATACAGAAGCTTCTATGACATGGGGAATTTATCTCGCTGACTGCAGTCATCAGCTATTTCATTATTTTGTGTTGGAAGTTGATGTATAATAAATAGCAAATCTACTGCATGTGAAAATACAGTAATGGTCAATCCGTAGAGTATCTATAATATATATATATATTATCTTGTATATTGTCATTAGCAATACTAATTGACAAAGAATGTGTCATTTGCAATAAAAAAAAAATCTGTTCCAATGTTGCTAGAGCTAGCAGCAGGCAACCGAGGGAAACCCCCAACCCCAATAACAGAACAGAGGTACGCCCTGGTATTTGGTGCTATATTTGTCTGAATGATGAAGTGTTGGGCAGATGGTCGGTCAATGGCAAGGGGCATTGGTTACTTTTTTTTTTTTTGAAGACTCCACATTTTAACTTTATTGTGAATTCAGAACTGGCATACACCACGTAATCTAGGGTAAACTGCCATTACTCTAGATGAAAATAGGAAAATTCAATAGCTATAATACAGAACATAAAGACTATCAGGATCCTGCAGTTTGATTTATTTTTACTAGAGACGGAGGTAAGGGCAGGCTCCAGGCTACTGACAGGACCCCATAACAGAAACAGAGGTGAGGGCTAGGCAGCAGGATACTGACAGGACCCCATAACAGAAACAGTAGGTAATGACTAGCAGGCAGGACACTGACAGGACGATAAAGAACAAGGTAGGGACTAGGCAGCAGGTTACTGACAGGACCCCATAACAAACACCAGAGATAAGGGCTAGGCAGCAGGTTACTGACGGACACCCATAACAAAACCGAGGTAGGACTGGCAGCAGGATACTGACAGGATCCCATAACAGAAACAGGGAAGGACTGGCAGCGGTTACTGACAGGACCCCATAACAGAAACAGAGGTAAGGACTAGGCAAAAGGATACTGAAAGGACCCCATAACGAAACAGAGTGTAAGGACTAGGCGCAGGTTACTGACAGGACCCCATAACAGAAACAGAGGTAATGACTAGGCAGCAGGCTACTGACAGGCCCCCATAAGAAACAAAGATAAGGGCTAGGCGGCAGGTTACTGACAGGACCTCATAACAGAAACAAGATAATGACTAGGCAGCGGTTACTACAGGAACCCATAAAGAAAAAGAGAGTAAGACTAGGCAGCAGATACTGACAGGACCCCATAACAGAAACAGAGCTAAGGTCGGTGCAGGTTACTGACAGACCCATAACAGAAACAGAGAAGGTAGGCAGCAGGTACTGACAGGACCCTTAAAGAAAAGAGGTAAGGGGCTAGGCAGCAGGTTACTGACAGGACCCCATAACAGAAACAGAGGTAATGACTAGGCAGCAGGCTCTCCACAGGACCCCATAAGAGAAAAAGAGGTAATACTAGGCAGACGGATACTGACAGGAACCCCATAACAGAAACAGAGTAAGGTCCTAGGTGCAGGTTACTGACAGGACCCAACAAAGAAACAAGAGGTAAGGTAGGCAGCAGGTTAATGACAGGACCCCATAACAGAAACAGAGTTAAGGGCTAGGCAGCAGGTTAGACAGGACCCATAACAGACACAGAGGTAAGGGATAGGCAGCAGGTTACTGACAGGACCCCAAACCAGACACAGAGGTAAGGCTAGGCAGCAGGATACTGACAGGACCCCATGACAGCAGAAACAGAGTAAAGACTAGGCAGCAGGATACTGACAGGACCCCATAACAGAAACAGAGTTAGTGACTAGCAGAGGATACTGACAGGGACCTCATAACAGAAACAAAGGAAGGGCTAGGAGCAGTACCTGACAGACCCCGTAACAGAAAACAGAGGTAATGACTAGGCAGCAGGTACTGACAGGACCCCATAATAGACATAGAGATGAGGACTAGGCAGCAGGTTACTGACAGGACCCCATAACAGAAAGGGGGGTAAACTAGGCAGCAGGTTACTAATACCCCATAACAGACATAAAGGAGGGCTAGGCAGCAGATTACTGACAGGACCCCATAACAGACATAGAGGTAAGGACCAGGCAGAGGTTACTGACAGGACCCATAGCAAAACAGAGTAGGTAATGACTAGGCAGCAGGAAACTGACATGACCCATAACGAAACAGAGGTAAGAGTAGCAGCAGGATACTGACAGGACCCCATAACAGAAACAGAGGTAAGGAACTAGGCAAAAGGATACTGACAGGACCCCATAACAGAAACAGAGGTAAACTAGGAGCAGGCTAGACAGGACCCCATAAAACAAAAAACAGAGTGGTAGACTAGGCAGCAGGTTACTGGCAGGACCCATAAAATACATAGAGGTAGGGATAGGCAGCAGGTTACTGACAGGACCCAAACAAGAAACAGAGGTAAGGACTAGAGCAGACACTGACAGGACCCCATAACAGAAATAGAGGTAAGGGCTAGGCAGCAGGACACTGACAGGACCCCATAACAGACATAGAGGTAAGGGCTAGGCAGCAGGTTACTGACAGGACCCCATAACAGAAACAGATGTAAGAACTAGGCAGCAGGCTACTGACAGGACCCCATAACAAAAACAGAGGTAAGGACTAGGCAGCAGGTTACTGGCAGGACCCATAAATACATAGAGGTAAGGGATAGGCAGCAGGTTACTGACAGGACCCCATAACAGAAACAGAGGTAAGGACTAGGCAGCAGGACACTGACAGGACCCCATAACAGAAATAGAGGTAAGGGCTAGGCAGCAGGACACTGACAGGACCCCATAACAGACATAGAGGTAAGGGCTAGGCAGCAGGATACTGACAGGACCCTATAAAGACATAGAGTAGGACTAGGCAGCAGGTTATTGACAGGACCCCATAACAGAAACAGAGGTAATGACTAGGCATCAGGATACTGACAGGACCCCATAACAGAAACAGAGGTAAGGGCTGGGCAGCAGATTACTGACAGGACCCCATAACAGACATAGAGGTAAGGACTAAGCAGCAGGTTACTGACAGGACCCCATAACAGAAACAGAGGTAAGGACTAGGCAGCAGGTTACTGACGAAGACCCATAACAGAAACAGAGGTAAGGGCTAGGCAGCAGGTTACTGACAGGACCCCATAACAAAACACAGATAGAAATGGCAGCAGGTTACTGACAGACCCCATAACAGAAACAGAGGTAAGGACAGAGAGTAGCTAGGACAGAACAAGGAACCCTGACAGGACCCCATAACAGAAAAATGAAGACAGGTAGGGCTAGGCAAGAGCAAGACAACGTATGACAGGACCCCATAACAGACATAGAGGTAAGGAGCTAGGCGCAGCAGGTTACATGACAGGGACCCATAAAGAAGAAACAGAGTAAAACTAGGACAGGCAGGCTACTGACAGGACCCCATAACAAAAACAGAGGGTAAGGACTAGCAGCAGGTTACTGGCAGGACCCCATAAAATACATAGAGGTAAGGATAGGCAGCAGGTACTGATAGGACCCATAACAGAAACAGCAGGTAAGGACTAGGCAGCAGACACTGACAGGACCCATAACAGAAATAGAGGTAGGGACTAGGCAGCAGGACACTGACAGGACCCCCATACCAGACATGTAGAGGTAAGGGTAGCAGCAGGATACTGACAGGACCCTATAAACAGACTGAGGTAAGGACGGAATAGCAGCGGTTATTGACAGGACCCCATAACAGAAAACAGAGGTAATGACTAGGCATCAGGATTACTGACAGACCCCATACAGAAACAGAGGGTAAGGGCTGGGCAGCAGTATTACTGACAGGACCCAAAAGAAATAGAGGTAAGGACTAAGCAGCCAGGTTACTGACAGGACCCCATAACACAAAACAGAGGTAAGGACTAAGGCAGCAGGTTACTGACAGGACCCCATAACAGAAACAGAGGTAAGGGCTAGGCAGCAGGTACTGACAGGACCCATAACAGAACAAGATAAGAATAACGGCAGCAGGTTACTGACAGGACCCATAACAAAAACAGAGGTAATGACTAGGCAGCAGTTCACTGACAGGACCTCATAACAGAAACGAAGGTAAGACTAGGCAGCAGGATACTGACAGACCCCATAACAGAAACAGAGTGAAGGACTAGAGCGGTCAGAGGACACTGACAGGCCCCCGAACAGAAACAAAAGTAAGAAAAGGCAGCAGGTTACTGACAAGGACCCCTAACAGAAACAGAGGTAAGAACTAGGCAGCAGATACTGAAGGGACCCCATAACAGACATAGAGATAGGAACTAGGCAGAGGTAACTGACAGGACCCCATAACCAGACAACGGGGTAAAAACTAGGCCAGCAGGTACTAATAGACCCCATAACGAAACAAAGTAAGGGAGGCGCAGAGTACTGACAGGACCATAACAGAAATATGAGTTAAGGACTGGGCAGAACACTGACAAGAAGACCATCATGACGAAGATATGACCTAGTAAGGCAGCAGGAGTGCGAGAACAGGACCCCATAGAACCAACAGGTTACAGGATAGGAACAGCAGGATTACTGACAGGTACCCATAAAGCAGCTCATAGAGGTAGAGGACTAGGATAGCAGGTCAACAGTGATGGACACCCTCATAACAGAAACGAGGGGGAGGGGTAATAACTGGGCTAAGCTGTTACTGATAGCGGTCTCCAGTAAGAAACTAACTAAAGGTAAGGGCTAGGAAGCAGGATACTGACAGGACCCTAAAAACAGAACAGAGGTTAATGACTAGGCAGCAGTGTTTACTGGACAGGACCCATAAACAGAAACAGAGGTAGAACTAGCAGCAGGTACTGACAGGACCTCACAAAAAAGAAACTGAGTAAGGAATAGGCAGCAGGATTACTGACAGGACGCCATAAGAGAAACAGAGGTGGTAGGTAAGGGACTAGGGCAGCAGGTACCTGGACAGGCACCCATAACAAGAAACAGAGGTGGTAAGGACTAGGCAGCAGGGACACTGAGCAGGACCCCATAACAGAAACAGAGGTAAGGACTAGGCAGCAGGATACTGACAGGACCCCATAACAGAAACAGAGGTAAGGACTAGGCAAAAGGATACTGACAGGACCCCATAACAGAAACAGAGGTAGAGGTAAGACAGGCAGCAGGATACTGACAGGACCCCATAACAGACATAGAGGTAAGGACTAGGACTAGGCAGCAGCATACTGACAGAATTTCTATAACAGAAAAAGAGGTGGTAGTAAGCCGTGGGCTACTGCTGATGATAACGTGTTTCCTCTCAGTTTTAGAAATCTAACTTAAAAAGGTATCCTCATTTCATCAAATAAATGCTATTGTCTGTGTGATAAAATTTTCCAATGTACTTTCTGTATTAATTCCTTGCGGTTTTCTAGATCTCTGCTTGCTGTCCTTCTATAGGAAGCTTCTATGTTTACTTCTAGTTGATGTAAATCTGACGACGGTCACACAGGTGCACAGCTCGTTAAAACCATCAGCTCTGATTACTCTGTGTAATATAACAAGCTGTGCACCTGTGTGACCAGGAATAAATTTCCGTCCATTGAAAGTACAAGCTTTCTATAGAATGACAGCAAGCAGAGATCTAGAAAGCTATGATGAGGTGATACAGAAAGTATGTTGGAAAATTGTATAACTTTTCATCATACAAACAATAACATTAATTTGCCAAAATGGAAACATCCCTTTAAGGTCCATATACATCCTCATTCCCTTCATAAAGTGATTTTATATAAACATTTCAACAGGCGGTGGACATACCCTTGACTACATGTCAGCTCACTGGAGTAATAGCACACTATGCAGCACTATACTAACTGGCAATTTGGATGCAACAGATGATCCAACACAAAAGTAACTTCTATTTTTTTATAGTTTGTACAATGTGAATTAATCGATATGTTCTTTGAGAGTTTTTGGGGTATAAACATCTTCTAGTCTTATTGTTTAGAAAAGCAAAAAGTTTCTCTCTTGGTAGAAATATTATGGGGATGAATTATGTTTTTATTGTATATTCTGTAAATAAGGATATTTATACATTTATAAATTATGTGTGCAGTATATCCATATGGATACGGATGAAATTCAGATTGTGCTTGAAGTCTTTCTTAAAGGGAACCTGTCACCACATTTTTCACACATACACATGACAGGTTCCCATAGAGCCCTATTAACTAACTGACAACCTTCTTTTAGTGAAAAATGGTTTTCCTCACATCCCCATAAACCAACTTTATTTATCTTACATGGCATCATAGGCCACATGTCCTCTTCAGCCAATCCCTCTCATCTATTTTTTATTCATGCCTTATCTCCTCACTATTCAGCACTTCATGTCATGTGACCAGGGTAATGTGATCTAAAGTCCTTCACACAGTAATATTAACATCTACCTCATGTATGTATCTGATCACATAAAATCACAACAGACTCCATGGACTTCTAATTCTCCCCATCCCTCAATGGAGACATGCTGTGATTTCATGTGCTCAGATACGTACATGAAATAGATGTTAATGTTACTGTGTAAAACATTTGACACGCTATTTTTTTTATACCCCTAATCATAAGTAAACAGAGCTTTATATGTCTGTAGTTGAATCTTGACAGAGAATCCCTAAGTACTAGTTCCTAGTATTTTTTAACATTTCATCCATGGAAAGGAACCATTCAGGGATAAGGGCAATGTTTTTTATTCATAGCTTTTACAAAGTATTTATTTTGGGTGGTTGAAGTTATATGGCAAGTTCCCTTTAACCCCTTAAGGACGCAGGTTTTTTTTGCTCATTTCTTGCTCTCCACCTTCAAAAATCCATAACTTTTTCATTTTTACGTGTACAGAGCTGTGTGAGGGCTTATTTTGTGCGTAACAAATTTTACTTTCCCGTAATGTTATTTATTTTAACGTGCCGTGTACTGCGAAGTTGAAAAAAATTCCAAATATGGAAAAATTGAAAAAAAAGGTCACGTTCTTGTGGGCTCAGTTTTTACGACTTTGACTGTGCACTCAAAATAACACCTCAGCTTTATTCTTTGGTTCGGTGCGATCGCGGTGATACCAAATTTATACAGGTTTTATTGTGTTTTAATACATTTTCAAAAATTAAACGAATGTGTACAAAAAAGAAAAAAAATTTTTTTGCCATCTTCTGACGCTAATAACTTTTTCATACTTTGGTGCACGGAGATGTGTGAGGTGTCATTTTCTTTGCGAAATGAGCCGTCGTTTGCATTGCTACCATTTTGAGGACTGTGCAACATTTTGATCATTTTTTATTCCATTTTTTATGTGATGTAAAAAGATGTAAAAGTCGCATTTCGGACATTTGGGCGCCAATTCCCATCTCGGAGGTCACCGCCGGCCGTAACCGTTTTTATATTTTGATAGATCGGGCATTTTGGGACGCGGCGATACCTAATGCGTCTGTGATTTTTACTGTTTATTATGTTTTATATCAGTTCTAGGGAAAGGGGGGTGATTTGAATTTTTTATATTTTATTATTTTTTTTTATTTTTTAAACTTTTTTTTTTTTTTTTTCACTATTTCTTAGACCATCTAAGGTACTTTAACCCTAGATAGTCAGATCGCTCCTACCATATACTGCAATACTTCTGTATTGCAATATATGGCATTTTTGCAGCTCATTCATTACAATGAGCCACTGGCTCATTGTAACGAATCTGCAGAAGCCAGGTAGCCGTCTTTTAAACGCTGTCGACTTTGCCGGCTGCAAGCACCGACCGCGATTATTACTGGTGGGGGTTTGCTGCAATATGCAACAACCCCCACCCTTGTATGAAGAGCCCGTGAGCCCTCTTCATACACTCCCTATAGCTCTGTGCCGTAGAGCTACGGCGCAGAGCGTTAAGGGGTTAAATGCTGTGCTGACAGTTTTGGAGCCATTGAGCAGTCTTTGACCACTGACCCCATGAACCAACTTTTAATTATGCCGAATGCAGATTCCAAGTTAAATATTTCCTGGTCCCTTGTAATTTACAATCTCGGCCTCTTCTCCTGCTGCACACATGCCACTGTGTAAATGAAGTACATTACACAGACTAATAAGTCCAGTGTGGAAGGTAATGATCAAAACTTGCTCTCAGATATAAGACAGGCTACCTGTGTATACAAAGAGCCGTCTATAAAGGACGACTTCACAGACACAGCAGACACTGACGCTCCAGTATACATTTACTATTGATGCAACTGAACAGGATCATTAATCCCATGTCTGGTACTGAGGTCATTCCCTTTTTACATCACTTGTTGCAGTCATTACTGATATTACACATATGAGTCCAGCTATATACTGTACAAGCTAGACTCTTTTCATGTCCTGAATGACAATGACAACTATATATAGACAGATCTAGGATCTTTTACATTTTTTACACTCTTAAAGGGAAGGTTTTATCAGTAAATACCATGTTTTTAACATACAGTTTTTATGTTACACATAGTTTATTGTAAGGAAAAAAAGAGAAAAAACATTGGTCAGCTCACCCTCTCTATCACCTGTACACGTCACGGAGAAAAAACTGAATAGTCATCCAATATGCATTTTCCAGCAATGGAATGGAATAGTTGAATAAAATGAAATAAAAGCTACCATTTTATTCATGCATCGTGAACCAAACATACCATGAGAATGCTGTTGATACACTGATGCAGGAACATATCTTGTTTAATCCCCGGTCGGAGTAGTTTTGCTCAAAAAACTATTGTAAAATTCAGGACCTTGGGAAAGCTGGGTGCTGCTGGTTGCAGTACATAAACACATTACACAGAGCTTCCTGAACTGTCCAGACAGGACTAATCAACATGAGCTGGATGACTCATACACTGCAGCTGGGGGATGGTGCAGTGATTGATTACTTCTGACTGTCAGAGACAACACTGTGAATACATCATTCTCTGGAGCAGTGCATAATTAGGGTAAGAGGCGAAGCACCAAGTAGGAGCGACAGAGCCTCATTATCATAATTGTATAATTGTTTTTTCAGCTAAATCACTCAGTTCAGGGTTTAAACAAGATATGTTTCTGCATCAGTGTAGCTACAGCCTTCTCAAGGTATGTTTAGTTCATAATGCATGAAATCAAATGGTCGCATTTCTTTAAAAACACTCTTTACTGTTACATTATAAAACACTTCATGGTACCAGCAATAAGAAAAACTGATGCCTTTCAAATCACAAAAAAATCTTAGTTGTAATTTTTTGGAGGCTGCTATAAAGTGATATTGTATACCTTTTGTAACAATGGGTAATCAGTTAATAAATCCCAGAATACCCCTGTAACTATGTGTGTGGTTCACCACATTCCTTTTACCATGTAGTAAATCTAGTCTGTAAACATGGACGCATGAAGTTGATCAATATTAAATGATCACTAACTTTTGAACAAACTTTCTATACATCAATAGAACAAGTATACACAAGAAACTAATCTATATCTTGTCAGAAATAAGTGCCTCTTTTTCCACTTAATTTGGCTCTTATGCAGGTCCAATTTTAGACAAAGTTGGGCCCTGGACAAAAACAAAATTGGGGCCCTAAAATAAAACTGTTTTATGAACAGTCACATTCATTAAGAGGCTCCTTTTAGCCCTGCACAATAATAACACTTTTTAGTTTACAAACAGTAGTATGGTAAGTATCTTTAATATGGGACAGTAGGAGAATGCATCCTCTTCCCACAAAATTGCATATGCTGGGGGCCCTTTTAGGAAAGGGGGCCCTGGGCAAATGCCCAGTTTTACGCCCCCTAATGCCAGCCCTTCTCTTATGTTCCTTCTTTCTTCCTTCCTCATCTGCACTCTGAAATGCCCTCTGAATTCCATCTTGCTAGCAAGATGGGTAGAATCTCACTGAGATGTCTGACACTCCATGGAGAAGGGGTCAGGAGTAATGAGTCACAGCAGTAAAATTTCATTCTCCACCTAAAAGCACTGCAAGCTCTGACAGTGCTGCAGGGAGTGTGTTGAAAGTTTAGCACAGTTTAGATTTGCGTCAGGAGTTTCTGTTACGGTTTTCTGTTATAGAAAGAAATAGAAATATGGAAATATACAATGTTATACAGAAAATAATATGAAATATGTAAAGTGAACGGAAGTTGTTACATAGGGTTCCATGTACAGGAGGGAAGCTTCCGTCATGCATAGCAGAAAGAGTAATGCTATTTTTCTAATATGAAGTAAGTAAATGGTGAAGATGTGAATTTAGCTTGAGATACACTATAACATGGCATAACAGCGATGTGGAACTACACAGAAGTGGCGAGTAAAAAACAATATATATTTTTTGATTACTTATATTTTACAATAAAATATTTTTGATTACTCATATTTTTCAATATTTTTTTGATTACTCATATTTTACGATAAAAGGCACATTACTTTCTCTGTCACTATGTCATGCCAAAAGCCATTTTTCAAGTGTACAATTCAGCGAGAAAACCTTTACTTTTCCTATGTACAGTGTCTCTATATGTAATAACAATGCAGCCCATTCTCCTAAACAAAAGATTGTCGATACTCTTTTATATGAAGAAGTATTGTGTAAAATCCTTCATCGCCGCCTAATCCCAGCGCACATCCATGTAATTGTACGTCACTGGTGCTTTAGGACACCTGTTAGAGGAATAAACAATGTGTTTACCCAACAAAATGTGGCATTTAGTCTCTCCTCTGCTCCTAAGACTCGCTGACAGAAATCACTGGTGTATAATGCAGCACTTACTGCTTTATAGGTTTCATTTTGCGAATGTCAGTAAAATGATTAAAGCGTTTTCAGAAAGGAAATGACTCATTGTGCGTCTACGAGGTAAAATAAACACATCCCCCCTGTCCTGCGCAGCGGATTCCCCCTTCCTTCTCCGCTCTTCTGTTCTTTAGGACTTTTCGACAATCTTTTTGCAGTATTGATTGGTCGCTGGACTGCATTGTATCAGCGCTTAGGAGGTGTTTGTTAGAGGCAGAGCTGTTAAACATTTCTTAAGTTAACAAATGATTTACTGTCGGACACATTCCCACCAGTCTGAAAAATGGTTCTAGTTTGCTTTAGTTACTTTACAGCTAATAGAGCCACTGGCTACACATTACAAGCAATCTGTATGCATGGGCTCCGTCTGCTATTTCCTTTACAGTTTATTTCTTGTGGGTCGCATTACTGATTCCAATGAAAATGTAGGGAGTTGCGGTTTATTGATTAAGTGTTTGTAGAATAGCTCTTATGTACACAACTGTGGTCCGGCAAAGTGCACTATACAGTCTAAAATATATATTTACAATTAAATAAATAAATAAAATAATTAAAAAAAAAATCAGGTGAAATTTTTACAGCCTATAAGCAGCTTTGCTATGTCAATATAACCGTAGTTTTCAAGTACACAAATGTACTGATTCTCGACCATGTTAAAAACATTTTACATGGCCGATTTACCGATAAACCTGACATCAGATTTCCGTGAATCCTTAAAAAAGGGTTGAAAAACAGACGATTTTCACATATGTGTATCTAGCCCTAGGGTCCTGGTCAGAGAGAAAGACCCGGTGGTTTTGCTGTTATAAATTAGAGTTACAACTGGTGGAAAATACAATTAGGATTTTTTGCAGGTTTTACAACAGCCAAAATCTGTGGTAGAAATGTATAGTTTCAATGGTGGGGCTGAGGATTGAAAATATCAAAGGTCAATTTCCTATTGATATTAATGTCATTAATATAAGATCAACCTTTTTACAAGGTTGCCAGCAGTCTCTGCTACAAAGCTGATAGCAGACATCTCTATCTAATTTGACGTTGCCCCCTTACTGTAGCCTGGCTCTTATTTACTTCAATAGGAGCGAAGCTGCAGTTGATTGGTAGTGGTGCTGGATGTCACATCCTTGCCAATCTCAAATTGATGAAATCAGGGGTGTAACTAGGAGAATCAGGGCCCCATAGCAGGCTATTGAATGAGGCCTCCCTACCCCCTCATAAAAAATATATATAGTTGTATACTAACACATTTATACACTTATGTTTACACATTTACGCACTGATATATACATTTATATAGTTACACAGATCTGTCTCTGGGCCCCCTAACACTGCGGACCCCATTGCAGCTGCTATGGTCGATACTGCTTGAGTTATTCACCTGGATGAACTATCAATATTCAATATTTAATATACACTTTGCTATTATTTGCTTTGATGTTTATATTTATTTATAATTATTAATTTTAGGTATGGACAAGAAATCCATCATCTACATCCCCAGGACTGCCCCGACTTCTAGACTCTGAAGACCTTATTGGGAATATACAGGTCTACTGCATTCTATGGTGATATTGTGTTGCTTGTCTGAAAAAATGAATGGGAGCTGAGTTCAGCCACTACATGATGTTCAGAGCTTTCTACTTCTGGCTCAGTACACTGTGGCAACTTTTTTTCCTCTTACACCACCTCCATGCCAAGTGGACAGGGAAGAGTCGCAGAGTTGGCTGGGCCATGGTGTCGGCAGGGTCAGGCAGGGGATGCCCTATACCAGTGGTGGCGAACCTATGGCACGCGTGCCAAAGAGGGCACGCAGGGCCCTCTCTGCAGGCACGCGTACCATCTCCCCATTCTTATCAAAGTCGGAGCTCCGGCTGCCACTGCATTCTGAAGCTGATCGGCTCTGCTCTCACTAGTGATGCCTTAGTGAGACAGTAGCAGCCGATCAGTGCCCGCCCCTCCTCCTCCTCTTCAGCCCGGGAAGACAAGTACAGCAGTACAAGGAGTGAGAGTCCACAGAAGGAAGCCTGCAGCATCAGAAGATGATAAGAGTTCAGGAGCTGCTGGGGCTGCTGTGTGTAGTTTGCACATCAGCAGTTCAGTGTTAGAGCTGCAAATAGCTTCAGAGGTTCTGTCAGGTGGCTTTGGGACACTAAACCAACTATAGGTAACTGTGATTTAGTGTCCCAAATCCCCCTGTATGACAGCTGTCTGTTGCCACATATATACTGGTCTGTGTCTGAAGTGCTCATCACTTGCATCAGGCGGGCAATGAAGCCAGCATAGCTCCACTGCAGGCAGCGCATGCACAATGTGGCCGGGTGCTATGCTGCATCACTGGCCGCACGGTGCATGTGATGAGGCAAGTCTGTATGTGGCCACAGACAGCTGTCATACGTGTGATCCCAAATCCACATGTGCCCACACCTTTCACCACCTCCCTGCCAAATTGGATCAAAATGACACTTTTTAGCCATTTTGCAGCATGTAATAAAAACTGATCAAAAGTCTGTACGGTCCTCAAAATGGTAGCATTAAAAACATCAGGTCACCTCGGAAATAATTACACTACACACAGCTCCGTACACTGAAGTATGAAAAAGTTAGCGCCAAAAATGGCAAAATAAATTTTTTTTTTTTTGTATCCCCTTGATCGCACCCGCCTAAAGAATATATGAGACATTTCATTTGTGGTGAACAGTGAAAGCAGTAAAATCCAAGCCCACGAGAAAATGGCACAAAAAATTGCACCAATTTCACTGCATTATGCAGAATACAGACCCTCACAAAGCTCTTTACATGGAAAAAATAAAGTTACATTTTTGAATGTGGGGAGTGAAAAATGAAAATGCAAAAACAAAAAAGGGGTTAAGTTGGCAATATTTGGTCCATAAGCAGACTAACTTATAGTCCCCCAGCCCCTGCCTCTACTCAGGACTGCTGTCACTGTATAGGGGTAATGATAATCAGTATATGGCGGTAATATTCCACACTGATGGCAGTAATACAGTATTCATCACTATATTAGCTTCTAGTATAGTGTTATTATTGGTAATGTTGGCCTTTCTATAGTGCTCTTTATAACCAGAATTCTGCCATTTATGTGGTTGTAATGGTGGCGTCATGATGTCACAGTGTTATTTGTCTCTTGTATAGTGGTATTGTGGCGCTATTGGGCTAAATTGCTGTGTTGGCACCTTGCAATAGAAACGTCGCCTTTGGTTTGCAGTTTGGGCACTCGGTCTCTTAAAGGTTCGCCATCACTGCCCTATACAGTTGCTTCTATTATGGCCTTTCCCAGTTCCTGGCACAAGTTATTTTAAAATTCTAGATTTAATACATACACGCAATCCAGGTGCATTAGCCAGCTCTTGATAAATCCCCCCCCCCCCCATTTGTGTAGAAAAGCCACCACTTCTTCTAACAACTGATCAGTAGAGGCGCTGGATGTGTGCTCCTCATCAGCCTGATATAGATTACTTATCCCAAAGACTAGTCATCTGTAGCAAGACTACTTTAAAGCTGGCTCTCATTTGTGTACGGAGTTATCCACCTACAGATGATATCAGGGGAAAGTAGTCTGGGTTGTCTGGGATCAGGGTATTTTTGTTATATGGTCCGAAAAAAAGAAGCTATACTCTCCTCCTTCTGGTGCTGTCACTGCTGGACTCAGTTTGGATACAGTGGCTTAGTGATGACGTTTTGTGACATTGCACACCTGATACAGGTGATGTAGATGTTCTGGTTGGTGATGACGGGGACCACCACAATGGATCAGAGTGCCAGAAAGAGAAGACCGTAGCTTACTAATGGGTACATCTAAATATAAGATTATCTAGGGGCTACTTGTCTGATATCTCTACTTACTCATCTGCTGAATTTAACGTAAGGGTTGAAGGGTGTGACCTTGACAGGGCCCGGCCCTGGATAAGGTATAGAGAATCAATTCAATGTGTGTGATAAAGACTCACATAGAATTGATTAACACAGCAACATACGCAGAAACATGTCCCTACACTCTGCCTGTGTTAACTATATGACATCATCACACTGCACATCATACACTGTGAACAGGCAGAGCGAGTGACGTGTTTGTGAGTGCTGCTCCAGTGAAAAGGAGGAACATGAGAAGACGAGGAGAGCGCTGGACCAGGAAAGTAAGTGTTAAGTTTATTATTTCAAAGTGGCTCCTCTAAAGTATTTGATTAGGGGGGGGGGGCACTCCGTACTGTTTATTAATAGAGGGGGCACTCTGGACTGTATATTAATAGAGGGGGCACTCTGGACTGTATATAATTAGAGGGGAGGGTCACTCTGGACTGTATATTAATAGGGGGGACTCTGGACTGTATATTTTTAGAGGAGGCATTCTGGACAGAATATTATTAGAAAGGAGGCACTTTGGACAGTATATTATTGTGGGAGAGCACTCTGAAGTGTATATCATTAGGGGGGGATATTAGGGCAGGCACTCTGGACAGTGTATTATTAGGGGGCAATCTTGACAGTATATTATTTGGAGGAGCTCTCTTGGACAGTATATAATTAGTTGGGGGGGGGGGGGGGGGTACTACTGGATAGTATATTATAAGGGGGGATGGGCTCCTGGACAGTGTATTTCTTGAGAATTGGACACTTCATTTATAACTGGTGGCTGCTGAACATTGTATTTATTAGGTAAATTAAGTGAATTAACTAGTAGGAGGGTGTACTATGCTACATATTAATTACTGGGGGCACTGCTGACTACATAAGGATTGCTAAGGGGTGCAGGCAGCTCTGCTACTTTAATGATGGGGTGCAGGGTTACATGTAAATAAATGGGGGTTAAACATTAATGAATCGCAGAAAACATAAATTAATAAGAGGTTGTTGTTGCTGTAGAACAATTAGTGTTTAAAATTAGGAGATGAAAACCAGTACAAATCAGAGGTAGAAAGTGGGAACTATGCCTGAGTTATACAGTAAGTGATGGCTATATCTCCCTTATGGCAGCCCTGGGGTGCTGTACATATTTGGTGTATTCGGTACTGCAATATTATTAGTATTGTACAGGTATGTGGGGATATAGTGGGTAGATATATTTATGTGCACCTATATTTGAGTGTATCTTATTTATGATGTGTGTATATTCTGAAGTAACGGCAGTCTGAGGGTTACGTACAGGATAGGTTCTTAAGGTTTGTCCTTAAGTTGAATTTGTATGTAAGTCGGAACAGGTATATTTTATAATTGTAGTTCCAGACAAAATTTCTTTTTGTTTCTGTGACAATTGGATTTTCAAAATTTTTTGCTGCCATGGACCAAGGATTATCAATAAAACTTCATTATAGACAACTTACAGCTGATCATTGCAGTCTGGGACTAAAGTAAAGCATCCAGACAGCTTCACTAGAGGTCACAGTGGCCAGTCGGTAAGTCGGGTGTCCTTTAGCGGGGGGACTGCCTGTAAAACGTGCAGGATGGGGCTGGCAGCAAGGCTTTAGGTATATGGGATCCTCGATTCTGAGTTTGCACTGGAGCCCATAAGGTCTTGTTATGCCACTGTGATGATGGGATCGGCCAACCTGGAGTGAGATTACTGGTTTATTCCTATAAATGTTGTAGGTCAGTCCTTATCTTGGATCAATGCTAACTTCTAGCCAATTTATCAGGTTAGTACATATTGCTTGGATCAGGTAATGCTTAGTAAAAACACCCCTGGGCTTATTGCATTTATTTATATACATTTTCTATATTTACTAATAAAAACAATTTACATTTTCTGACTACAGGCGGTCCCCTACTTAAGAACACTCGACTTACATACGACCCATAGTTACAAATGGACCTCTGGATATTGGTAATTTATTGTGCTTTAGTCCTAGGCTACAATGATCAGCTCTAACAGTTATCACTGATCTCTGTAATGAAGATTTATTATTAATCCTGATTCTTATGACAACCCAACATTTTTAAAATCCAATTGTCACAGAGACCAAAAAAGTTCTGGCTGGGATTACAATGATAAAATATACAGTTCCGACTTACATACAAACTCAACTTAAGAACAAACCTACAGACCCTATCTTGTATGTAAACCGGGGACTGCCTGTATTAGATTTTTTTTATTAGCAGTATAAAAAGAAAAATAATAATTCATATATGTATTTGTGTCTTTCTGGGTAACAAGATTTCAGTTTTCATGAATGTTGTGAAATTTTGTTGAAATCTTTCTTGCCTCACGCAATCAAATGTTGATGAGAGAATAATCACATAAATCAGAGCCCTTGGCTCCAAAGCCTCTGTATCAGGATCAGTGAGAAGTTAAGAGAAGCACTTGGAGAAGTGAAGGTGAAAAGTATTGTAGCTTTCAGATAACCATAATGATCCTCCCGTGTAACAGTAATCAACTAACCGCCTTCTCCTTCCCTATCAGCGCCGCTGATCACTGGCTGATCTAATGCTGAAACATTTGCTTTGTCACTCAGCAGGGGAGCACAGTCAAGCACACTTAGCAGCGGGAACCAATAGAATTGATAAATTTTACTTAAACAGCATGCCAGGGAAGACTTGTGCTGGGAATGACATCACCGCTAACACTCCAAGTCTACAGCATGGAGCGCGCTGTTTCCAAGCTTGGATTTAATCCTTTCTGGAAAAGAAAAAAAATCATTTCAAGCGAGAGCAGAAGTAAAAAACAAAGAAATTACAAAATTATAACTTTCTCATGAATAATACAAATTATGTGTGATATTATTATGATCTGATAAATCATCACAAAATATATTGGGGCACATTTACTAACAATGTTGCAAAATGCACTAAATGCAGGATAGTGTGTAGGGGGCGCCAGATTCAGGATTTCTGGTGCCCGTTCTTCATGAATCTGTTGTCCTCTGCACAGTTCCGACAGAGTGCACCACTTTTATTTTTGGTGCACCTTTAACATGGGGCGAGCAACTCCAATTCTGTTGGACTTTGCATGTTAAATATGGCGCACAGTCCGACTGAGCACCACAACGCCCCTTAATTTGTTGCATGATGCCTAGTGCAACTCTGCCACAAAAGGGTCGTCTGATACACAAATGGGAAGCAGACACTTCTTAAATACCTGTGCAAGCAGTTTGCACTAAAAAGAACATGCAGAGTAACAGAAATACGCCCCATTGTTTTTACAGATGTGCCTATGGATTAATTCTGAGTAGTCTAGTTTAATGAAGTTCAGTAGAACCGCAACGGGGCTTACTAAGGCAGCACGGTGGCTCAGTGGTTAGCACTATAGGCTTGCAGCATGTGGGTCCTGGGTTCAAATCCCATCCATGTCAACATCTGCAAAGAGTTTGTATGTTCTCTGTGGGTTTCTTCCGGTTTCCTCCCACACTCCAAAACATACCGGTAGGTTGATTAGACTGTGTGTCCCATTGGTGACAGGGAATTCTCTGTGCAGCGTTGCATAATCTGTTGGTGCTATATAAATAAAGAATTATTATTATAGTAGGACTGCATTGTTTCAGTTCATATAAGAGGTTTTTAAGTTTATCACCCAACCCCTTCTGCACCTCTTCCCTTCATCAGCAAAGTGGACATGTAGTATATGTATTTGACGACTGCTGATCGGTTACATGATTTGTAAGATGATTTGACAAAATGTCCATTAAGGACAACGTTTCATTCTACAATGTTGATTAAGAAAAATGCATAACTAGTTATAGGACAGACACCTGTCTGATGCTTTTCCCCTTCAAGTAATCTCCACACCAAGTTGGCGTGGAGGGGGTGTGAAAAGGAAGCAGCCGGTGGCAGAGTGGCCTGCGCACCACCTAGAACATGTGAAAGTTCACCTTGAACATTGGTATGGTTTTTGCCCGAAACTACACCAGCTAGCAGCTGCCACCTGCTGGACACTGTATCTGTTGGTGCTGGAAGGTTTCCATCATACGCAGGTATGACAAATTTCTCCCTAGGTATCTGAGATTTCCTAAATCAACCTCTTACTTCCAGTATTCCTACAATATCTGCCTCTAAATACCAAGCGGTAAATTTGAAAGGGGTAAACAGATCTTTAATTTATTCACTAGAGAATAGTGAATAGTCAAGCCATTTTGCCTCAATTAATAAAAAATTTAAAAAAGGACTTCTATACATTCGTGCTAAATATAACATGTAAGGCAAAATACAATATCTTCTACTGTGGGGAAGGTAGATGCAGCCATCCAGCTAATATACCTGCACCCAAGTGGAGAAAACTTGGTAGAAGATTATCAAAGTTATCAAGAAGATCACAATGATATAATAACAGCAAAGGGTCAAAAGGCAAGGTAAAGTTACAATAATCCAATGCAGAAGATTCCTCCCTCTTCCGTAGTCATGGTATCAATGAGCAGGTCTACACCCCATGGAATTTTCTTTTTACTCTTACTTTTGTTTTTTAAGCTGAGCTTTACCTGATCTCTCTTTTTCCTTCATATATAAAATATCTTTCACTGGATACGGTTTTAGTTTCTATTATAAGCTAGGTAGGAATTGAACAAAAGCACTAATGCAATAGCACATGCCAAACTTGCTCAACTCTTAACTGGTCGTCATTAACTGCGTCATCAGTGGTAGAAGCTTGAACAAAACGTGTACAGGCGGTCCCCGACTTAAGAACACCCGACTTACAGACGACCCCTAGTTAAAAACGGACCCTTGGATGTTGGTAATTGACTGTACTTCAGTCCTAGGCTACAATGATCGGCTGTAGGTTATCAAAGGTGTCTGCAATTAAGATTCATTGTTAATCCTGGTTCTTATGACAGCCCAAAAATACTAAAATCCAATTGTCACAGAGTCCAAAAAGATTTTGGCTGGAGCTACAATTATAAAATATACAGTTCTGACTTACATACAAAATTAACTTAAGAACAAACCTACAGAACCTATCTTGTACGTAACCTGAGGACTGCCTGTACTTGACTTTTCTTGTATCTTTCACACTAGTATATCCATGTCCAGCTGAACTTTAGACTCCTCCAGCAAGTTTAGTCTTAATTATTCTCCTTTTCTCTATTTACAGGCTTGGGATTCAAGACCTCAAATGCATAAGGACTTGCAGGTGGATTAGGAGCCTTAAATCTCTTGACATTTTTCATTTACCTATGACATCTAGTTGCATAATACATGAAAAATACTATTTTGCATACATATAATATCCACACCAGGTTACTCAAGGTTCTTCTATGTAGATCTTATCTTCAACTTCTATCTACTGGACTATTCCACTTCTTCTCTTGTCATTTAGAGCAATAGAACCTTAAAATCACCCCCTCTCCACAGGCGTATGTCACAAACCTGACACAGTCTACAGTCTCTGCTGTAGTGAAACAGGATTTGTATAGAAGAGTAGAATTTACAGAACAATCTTCCAGTATGTTGGATGATCTCTGCTTGTCCCAATGATCGCTCTTTACTTCATCCAGACAGTAGATTATTTTTTCATTTTGTATTGTCCATCTTTAGAATCTTTAATAATGGTTACATTCTGCTTATTACACTGAAGGGATTCATGTTGGGTTTTTATGCTGTGAGATAACTTGAAAAAATTCATATAAAACTTTACTTTTTCTCTTTTTAATGTTATATTTCTTCAGGCACATCTGGATCACTGCGGTGTCTTCATGGTCTTCCTGTTACAGTGTATTTTAGGTTTCTTTGAATTAAATTAGAAAAAGGGATGGGATAAGGAATCTCAGGTAAGTGCACACGACATGTTATGATACAGTATATATCTCAGTCGTAGGTAAGTCATAAGGACGGCACAATCTCTCCTTCCTATTTAGATGTACAGATTAAAGGCAACAAAATATCTGTTTGCACAGTGCTTTGGGCTTTTTATAGTTGAGCATTTTTTTACACAGCATATAAAATTCCATCATCTGACAAGCTAATATTTAGGGAAAATATGCAAATATGTTTTCCAAGGTGGGACAAGCAAAACATTGCCTCTTATCTACCTTGAAAGGCAGCCCCATCAACACCAAGCATGATTTACAAGAAGTCTAATAACATGGTGTGGGATTAAGACAAACTAGTCTTAACCAGAGGGAAAAGACACCCACCTCTAGACAGCACTATTTTGACCTGGAGCATCAATGGCTATAAGTCTCCACATGCCTATAAGGCGGCCTTAATTGGCAAACTCTCCATAAGGAGTACTCTTACTTCCTTACCCCAGTCAATAGCCTCTCACTCAGCCAAACTAGGTCCCTAGGCTGTACTGAAGAGACCCAACCAGGTCAATACAGCACTGTCTACAGTTGGGAGTCTGTTCTTTCTGGAATAGATATTCTGGTTCGGCTTAATCCCAGTTCATGTTATTAGACTTCCTGTAGGTCATGCTTTATGTTAAGGGTGCTGCCTTTCAATGTAGCAAAAAGAGGCATTGTTTTCCTTTTCCCACCTTGGAAAACATATTTGCATATTTTCCAGCATCCCTCAGTGGAGCATTAATGGCTATAAGTCTCCTATAAATCGCCTATAAGGCGGCCGTAATTGGCAAACTCTCCATAAGGAGAAGTACTACTTCCTGAAACTGACATTTAGTAATTTTTGACCTGACATTTACATCCACTAGGTGTTAAATAAACATTATTATTATTATTATTGGGAACAAGCATCACTATGTGGTACCAGATTACTGGACTGCTAAGAGACCTCAATGTAACTACAGGCAGTCCCAAACTTAAGGACACCCGACTTACAGATGACCCCTAGTTACAGACCTCTCTGACCACTGTGACCCCTGGTGAAGGACTCTGGATTCTTTACTTTAGTCCCAGGCTGCAATGATCAGCTGTAAAGTGTCTTTAATGAGGCTTCATTGTTGAACCTTGTTCCCTTCTCACCCCCAAATTTTTAAAACCCAATTGTCACAGAGACCAAAAAATAATTTGGCTGGGGTTACACTTACTAAATATATTAGTTCTGACTTACATACAAATTCAACTTGAGATCAAACCTATAGAAACCATCTTGTACATAACTCAGTGACTGCCTGTAAAGACTAGACTTTGGAAATGTGTCAGATTTATCACAAGTTATGAAGAAGAAGCTGAAGATTAGAAGAACATTCCGGTGTCTTTATTCACGCGTCATGCAACGTTTAGGCCTCCTTAGCAGTAGTTATCAAGCATATTAAATGTGTGCATAGCAAGCATATGTATAGCTTCAAATTAGTGACATCTTCAATATTCAAAAACTAAAGTGAATAAAATTTTTATCTGACATTGGTAGTGCTTTTTTCTTTCTAGATGTATCACAAGGGCTGTAGCGGGATGATTAATTTGATAAATCTCTAGATTTATTTTCAAGCTTGCTGAATCACCCACTTTTGTGTAGCATTTTGTTCAGAACGTCTTAGGCCTCATTCACACTTGCGTTGCAGATCACATCGGAGTCTGAGCAGGGAGCAAGCAGAGTTTGATCAGTGAAAAACGTACATTTTTCACAAGAGTTCAGTCAGAGTTTGTTCAGTTTTTGACGCACTTTTTTTTGGTGTTTTCAATGCACTTTTCACGTGAAAAAGACTAATGACGGTGGTCTATCTTGTATGGCAATTAATCATTGAAAAGCGCTTTGCACTTGCATGTGTCTCAGAGAGCAACGTGGTTTTTATGTGTCTCCATAGACTTGTATGGTGCATTTTTGAAGTCTGTGACTTGCAAAATCGTACCTTTTGCCAGCAATACAAATCCAACAACTGTTGGCAAATATTTATTTGATGTAAAATTATTGGTACATAGTTGGTAATATGTTCCCTTTAAATTATATTGAGGGATTCTTTGCAGAAAAGCTTTAAGTTGAAATGTCCTATAAAAGTATTAAAGGGGTTGCCCGCTTTACCGCATGTTTTTGTAATGTGTGGGGGCAGGATATTACATAATTTGCCAATATACATCTATTAATAGTTCGGCACCGCTTTCTTCATATGTAGAGTAATGCCCCTGGTTTAGAAATGTCTTTTACCTCATCAGCTGCCATTCCTGACCATAGAATGGCTGGAGAGGGAGGGTCATGTGATCTCCAACCGTCCATGACCAATCTACCTTCCAGGACCATAAACTTGTGTTCATGAATACGGTGATACTGTGAAAACAAGTATCCAGGTAGATTCTATCATTTTTTTAATGCTGAATGGCGCAAGGGATTATTTAACCTCTTCATAACTGCCATACGGCTATTTACATCCTATTTGCACATGCCCCATGCAGAAAGGACGTTTAGAAATGTCTTGACAGTGACCAACTTCAAATAGCTATATCTCCTGAACCCTGGCACATAGAAACACAATGTTTATGTCATTTAAAACAAAAAGAATCTCCTATTGATGTATGGAATATGTATTGATGCTTAACAGAATCGGAGATATCCACCCTTAAATTTGTATTAAAAAAATGATTTTTATGTAACACTTTCTATTCCCGATTGTAACTTTAAGAATGGATATCTCCAGTTCCCTTAAGTATGCACTATGTATCATATCAAAGAGGTGACTCTCCTGTTTAATATAACACAAGAATTGTGTTTCTACGTGCAAGGGTTCAGAACATACTGACGTTTGAACTGCCCCCCACCAGCCGCTCAGCTGAAGGCGGAATAAAGAAGAAGTTGCGGGAAACTTTCACTTTCAATTCGCAGAAGTACATGCACCCTCTGCATCTGTAGCTGAACCTGGGAAAGGTTGATTGAATAATGCTGTACATATTTATAATATATTTTGGTAAAAGTTACTACTTATTGGTAAAAATGACAAAAAGCTAATTTTTCCACATTATTAGTCAATGATTGGCATATTTTATAAAGAAAAAAAATATGTAATTAATAAAACTATCCTATCAAGTTAAAGTCTCACATGTCATGGAAAAAAAAACTAAGTAAAAATTGTATTGATATGTAAAGCTTTTCCAGAGATATCATCATTTACAGAAGCGCATAGCAAAACATAAAAAAATTGACCTGGACATTCAAGCACCAACGACCATCGGTTACAAAGAGGTTAAGCAAAAAATCAATTACTAAATTGCTAAATGAACTTGTCATTAGGTTAAAATATGAAAAATCTATGACAGGTTTCTTTTAATGGAGAATTTAAGTAAGTATTCTAGTATTCAAGACTGGAAATGCAGCAGTGGACATGTTTGACTTACTGCTCCATTCAGGCGGGGGTCACAGAAATCAACCCCATGGATCAGCAAGTTATTGCCTCTCCTGTGTGTGTGGGGGGAGGGCATGTGTTGTGGTGTTGTTTCCCACACAGCAGGAAGCTGGGAATATTGCTGAGGAGGCAGTACTCCATAGGGACCTGGGCCCTTTCCTATTATGATAAGCAGAGGTCTCAGAGATCAGACATATGTAACTTATGCAATGTTATGACATAATATGGGGATTAAACATTATTGGGAATAAACCTTTATTGTTCTAATACAATCGTTTTTCATTTTTACTTGCTTGACAGAACTCATATCATTTTGGATCAATTTATTATACAGTATATTTTAAGGTAATAAGACTTGGAGGGAACACAGTGACTATCAATTAGAAGTCATTGTAACGCGCAAAAGATGACAGAGGAATACAGAGTAAAAAAATGAAAGTCACTTGGTGAAAACAAAATCAATTTTATAAAATTGTTCTTTCAAGAAAAGAGCATTTTCCGTCCTCAACTTTTCACAACTTTTCCCCCCTCCAAGTCACAGTTGCTCCTTTACCCGACCCCATATACACTCATCTTTACGTAGTCATTTTTGTTCTGTTTTGTGCCTACTTGTTCTACCTTACTATGTTTTAATGACAAAAATATTAAAGTTTAAAAAACCCAACCTCATCTATATGCAGTATTCATACCCAGTTGTTTTACAATTTATTTGCATATTTTCTCATGAAGTACACAAAAGATAAAAGTTTTGTAAACTCCGAAAAGGAACCATTGAAACGTATCGCTCCAAGGGTCAATCTGGTGATGGAAGTAAAATCTTTATTTGACGAGATAAGCAATCAACTGAAATCTATCCTCTTTAAATAAACTGATTCTCCAGTATTTTCCCAGTGTTAGTGTAGCTTGTTGTCTGTGATGTCCCCTAGGGCTCTTTCCTCTGCTCTCTGATTTGGTGTATAAAGGCAGCTCGGGATGATGGATTACTGTGTCATTGCAGCCTGCAAAGGATTAATTTGTTTCATTGATTCCTCTTTAGGCAGATTGCCAGGATTCTCTGCTTCCCACCTTTCTCCCAGACTTCCAGCAGTAATAGACAGTAATAGCCTAAGACAAATCTGCCTTTTCTTGTGTAAGTAGGAGCACAGATTTTACGAAAGCTGCAAAAAAAATGGCTCATTGTCTATGTGTTTCTATTATTCTCTGACATCAATGTAGAACTTATGTTTTATGTTACAATGATACGTGCTAGCAAGGATCAAAAATCCTAAAATATGGATGTGGAATATATCTGGTTATTCTGACTGTTTACAAAAAGTGTTGGATTGTTACATTTTTCTGATTGTGTACACAAAGCAATGAAAAGAGCAATGTTAAATGTGAAAAGGATTGAATTGCTTCTTCAAAAAATAAACCATAGGAACCATAACTATAGTCCAGGAAGATCCCAATGCACTAGACAAATCGTAATGTATGAAAATAATTATATTATCTGTCTAATGATTCTACAAAACTAATAGCTAGAATGAACATGTTGTATACTATAGTCTCCTCTGCCTCCCCCCTCTGATAATATCTGCACTGACTTCCTACTGACCAGCAAATTCAATCTGGAATATCAAAAATGACATCTATGGCAGTCTATAACTTGTTCCCTCCATGCATCTCTAACCTAATCTTCTGATACCTTCCTGCATACAGTCCCCATGAGAGCTGCTTAGTTTCTACACTATACATCTTATACACAACCATCTCCCCAATTTTTTCTGTCTATCTTTGAATAACAATCTTTTTAGGAACGTCCTAAAATACTTACAATAATACCAGTATACTACCATGTGACCAGCTTCAACACTCACCTATTCTCCCCCTGTGGATTGTAAGTTGCTTTGGGTAGGGTCCTCTATGCTTTTGTACCAGTCACTCCCTCACATACTTTATAACAATAATAATAATTATTTATATAATGCACACAGATTATGCAGCGCTACACAGAGCTTGCCAAATCAGTCCATGTCCCCATGGGGCTCACAATCTAATCAACCTACCAGTATGTTTTGGAGTGTGGGAGGAAATCGGAGTACCCGAAGGAAAGCCACGCAAACACGGAGAGAACATACAAACTCTTTGCAGATGTTGACCTGGATGGGACTTAAGCCCAGAACCCCGGTGCTGCAAGGCTGTAGCGCAAACCACTGCGCCAGATTATGATTATTGTACTCGTTATTGTAATTTTATGTATGTTTTATGTGTACAGCAATCTATGACAGGTAAACCTCAGCAGAAACGGGGATGTACATCACACCCTTTTCTTCAGTGACATCAATAAATGCAACACTGGTAGCTTGACATGCTATTTCTTACTATCTTCTTTCCTTTAATATTTGGCAAAGCATTAGGTAGCTCCCTCTCACCGGCATACACTTATAGCAGGTCTTATCTGTAATGTACAGTTGATATCTTGCTGAGATGTAAGATTTATTACAAAAATTCTGTAGCTTCTGTAAGTGGCCAATTCCTTTATGGCTGACCATAGGACCAACTACTCCACTCAAGTCCAGCAGGTGACAACTGAAGCTTAAGATTAAATGGGGCAAATCATGTTCTATCTGGAGCAAAGAAATTTGTGTAGCAGCAATAAAAAACTTTTATAAGTCCTCACGTAGATGAACAGATGCTATGCCCGGGCCTCACCTCCCCTCGCCTTGCAGCCAGCCCATATCTATGGCAAAAGATGGAGCATCCTCTATCTTTTTTTCAGCGTCAGCAAGGTGCATATGGCCATTCAAATGGATGGTCTTATTGTCCATTAAAGGGAATGTGGTCATGTTCTACTCATACTGAGTCCGTATGGTACAGGTAGTACAAGGCTGTATTAAAACGTTTGTGCACGAGGCCGAAGACAGGTTACCAGAGCTATACAGCCCATTGATCACTGGTTCAATGGTACAGGGAAAATTTTAGGCTGTTAGTCTCCTTTTTCAATCAATCAGGTCCCTATATTGTATGGGAATAACCTTTAAATACAATTCCAGTATATGAGTTCTTTCTGTATCATGATGCAGTGAATAGCATAATGCCCTATGTAATAATACAATGCTGTTCAGAAATGCCCTTTTTGTTGGTTACATAAACTCTTCTGAGGAAAATCTGGTTTTATTGAGGATTCAAATGTCTTCGAATATGTCGTACTAACACTTTAGAAAAGGCATTCCTTTTGACTGTACATAAATGCCTTGTGTAAGTCATTGATGAATAAATAAGAAAGGTACAATGCAGAGCCAGCAGACATACGTCCTGAAGTCGGATAAATGTCAGGTCATGAAACGAGAAATCGAGGAAATCCAATGGTTTTTCTATGGTCTATTATTCATTCAATCCTTGACAGGCTTTACGATTACAAACCCTTTGATTGACTAACTAGACGTTTGGGGAGTGATTTATGAATCTGGAACACTTTGCTGAGTGAATAAGCTGTGACTGTGCCGTATATAGAAATGTCTCTATTCAGCAATAACTTATAGATGGCAAATATTATTACTAATTTATAAAGTGTGAATATGTTCCATGGTCCTGTACATTTACAGACAAACAGATAAACATTATCAAAGTAGTAAATATTGTGATGCCTCAATTCTCTATTAGATTCACTATCTATTAGGGTTGAAAAATGTATAAGACAATGAATGTTTGAACAGCTGAAAGTGGCCATTTATAATAAGAATTGAATACTTTTTCTATTGAATTCTTTAGACTTACTATACTCCAGTATAAGCCAACCCAAGTATAAGCCGAGGCCCCTAATTATACCACAAAAACCTGGGAAAACCTATTGACTCGAGTATAAGCCGAGGGTGGGAAATGCATTGGTCACAGCCTCCCCAGTATATAGCCTTCCGGACCCTGCCCCATAGTATATAGCCAGCACCTGCCCCCCAGAATATTGCCTGCCAGCCCATATCCCCCAGTATATAGCCAACCCCCTTCCCCAGTATATAGCCAGCAGCGGGAGAAGCCAGAAAGGTGAGTTTTGATATATTTTTTTTTACTCGAGTATAAGCCGAGTTTGGGGTTTCAGCACATTTTTTTGTGCTGAAAAACTAGGCTTATACTCGAATATATATAGTACTTATTTTTTTGAGATTTGACACTTTTTTACTTTATATATATCCGAAAATATACAGATACATTAACTCCTTATTTTGCCTTGTGAGAGACAGTTCACACATCGCACCTTAGTAGGTTAGAGAGGCAGCATCACCTGATGTCCAGCACAATGGGACGAAACCGTAAATGGACAGTAACAGAATCAAAAACTCAGGTATACACTGACACTCTGCTCCGCTCGGTGTTCAGGTGTAACAAAAATGCTTTTATTGATAGAAAGGGAAAGAAATCTGATTGGGAATGGATTCTCGTAGTCCATTTTTACCAATAAGAGTGTTTTTGATACACCGACCTGAGCAGCGCATCATTTTATACCCGAGGCTTTGTTGCAATTGCTGTCCATTCTTTTCACTTGAACAAAAGTGATTATACAAAAGCTTATACTGTGATCAATAAATGAGGTTACACATATTTTGGATTTATAAGGACAAACTTTGGCCAAGCTTTCCAAAAATTACAAATAATGTTCCTACGGTTGGGACACTTTGCTGCTTTCTGTAAATAGTGAGGCCTTATCACGTGCCAATTGTTTCCCCTTAAAGTGATATTCCTAACTTTAATCATGTGGCACATTTCTTCACATGATCATAAGTAGACTATGTTTGTGAACTCTATAAAAGTTTCAAAGAGTCCTAATAGGGCATATAGGTCTGCACTTTAGCTCTTCTGTCAAATTCTGGATTATTGAGGTTTTTTCTCTAGAATCATTATTCTCAGTCAAGAGTAAGGTCCATAATTAAGACCTGTAGGATCTCAGCGGGCTGCTATATTTGACTGGTGCATACAAACTCTCACTGAAGATTATATGTGACTTACCTCACTGGTGCTAACTTTTAAGTCCTCTAAATGGGGGCATCAGCTGGAATCATACTGCCTACCTCAGCTTTAATTGGGTAAAGTAATAACAACAAAGAGGTTTATTCCATATTCTTCCTAAAGCTCCTTTCTTGTAAGTTACCTCTTCTTCCTTCACCCTCAGGTGCTATATTGGTTACTGTATGGATCTCTGAAATAAAGCTTATATTGTGGACCACTGATTCGCCACATGGGCATATTTGAAGACAGACAGCAGAGGAAGAAGAGATAACGTATAAGAAAGATGCTTTAGGGAACACTGGGAATATACATTGTTTTGATCTCATTGAAGATTTTTGCCCAATTTTTCTTCTAAGAATAATAGGGTGGAATATAACAATTAACATTTCTCCTAACTGACTTTTGACCAACAGTCATCATCTGGAAAGAAGGCGGCCATTTTTGAATTTATACAACAAACAAAGGAGTACAAGAAAAGCTTCTTCAAGGTCCTATAAGATGTGAGGTCATTACAAAGTTGAATAACTTTTCTAGAAAATTGTATCCATAACAGTAGTGGATACAATAATTGTATTTTCTGCAGAGCTATTAGCTATTGTAATCTGGCCATGGAATATAAATGACTACAACAAAGAAAGCCTCTACAGAATTAACAAGCATCAGTCAATTATTAAGCAGAATTTAAGGGGCTAATCACTCTAAAAATATGTTTCACATAAAAAGCTGCCGACCAATAGAGGGGCTTTTCTGAATCTTGGACGACCCTTTTAACTCCTAAGACGAAAAAAGGCATTTAAAGAATTCTTATAGATTGCATCGATTTTTTTAAAATCATAAAATTGATAATTAGCTATTTCATTTCTACGAAGTTCTAAATGATTGTGAGATTTTAAAGTTATAGAAGTCAAGACAGATCATTGTCTATGTGGCCGATAAATATGTAGGTCTTTGTAGCCTTTCATAAAGGTGTCATATTATATGTCTACACAAAGGTTAAAAGTCAAAGGTGAGAACTGACAAGGCTTTTTGGTCTCTCTGTATTGTGTCTTCAGGATCGGTACTTGAAACTGTATGCTAGACAAGCTCCTTGTAGATATATTTATTATTGTGCTTCCTTGTGATGATTGACCTTAATGTTTTCTGGCTATTTTAGGGGTCATCTAAATTACCTCCCAAGAGGTTCTACTTCATGGTATATTTAATTAAACCAAGTCATGACAGATCATGTAACTGCCTGCAAACGTGTGAACAACTTAAATGAAAACCTGCCAAGTATTTAACTAAAAAACTCCAAGGAGCTGATGTTTTCAAGGTTGACGACCTGTCTACAATTTTGTGTTTATAATTGATAAATAATTAACCAATTGGAGTGCAGAAACACTCAACCGTTTGTCAGGTAAAAAAAAAATATTCATGACTAAGGGGAGCAGCTTCCATATTTATATCTGTTGTGTATTAAAGGACTAAACTATGTGACCCTATCAAAGTGAAAATTGCAAACACTCAAATCATGTCCTTTATAATTCTTTCATAAGTTATGTTTTCCATGGAGAATGTCAGCATCAAATCATCTATCGGGATTTCTCTCTAATACAGGTTTATTTCAGTTCTCAGTGAATTTAGTAGATAAATAGATTTCTCTGTTGCTAACATTATTCGAAAGAAAAGAAGGAAACTTGACTCCATGATTCTTTTACATGTTTTGCAAATGTTACAGCAAAACCACTAACTTTTGACAGGTTGAACACTTCCTTCACCCTCAGAATAACTTACTGACCACAATTTTACAATTAGTAGAACTTTAACCTTCAGAAGTCAATAATTGGAGTAAACTAAATCAATACAACTTGGCAAAAGCAACAACGCTATGGTATTCCCACTGTTATTCCTACTGATGATGTAGTTATCCAACCTTCACATCTATAAGAATGTAGAATAAAAGTCAAGAAGGTGGTAAAACATGAAGTGTATGGCACTCTTTATTTTGACATATTAAACCAAATATTATATATTTTTTTCATCCCTTTTTTTCTTCAGTGATTCTAGATTTTTTTCTTCTAATTTCTGCCCATGATAATGATGGCTGCATCTTTGAAATATGGGGGAGGATTTATCACAGCTTCTTTGCCTGGAGTAGACGCCATGATATAGTTGCAAATCCTGGCCTGCCTAATTCCTGCTCTAAGCCAGTGCTAGGCCTGTGCACTTTGCTATAACCTGCACCATGTCCAGGCGCAGGCAATAGCACAATTATACTGCAGGCAAGACCTGACATAAAATTGTTCCGGATCACGATGGATGTATCACCAGGCCAAAGCCTCTTTATATATCTGGTTTGGCCTGAGGGGTGGGTTCACGTTTCGTTCACCAGCACTTGAAAATGTCAGGCACACCTAGCCCCCAATCCAATGGCCCTACCTCATTTACTGTAGTGAGTTGATCTGTATGATGATATTGAAATAAACCAGCAGCTCAGTGAATTATTTTACAAGAGGACAGAGGAGGATATGGTTGTTGCTGCCTGACTCAGGTCAGGTCGGGACAGGAACACCTGGCTGACTCTATTCACAGGATTACAATGCAGAGCCGGAGGAGGAGTCATTTTATAATTCACAGGAGTCACTTTCAGCATCGTCATGCAGAGCAACTCACTATGAGAATGAGATAGGACTTTGGTTTTGGGGGGTTACATGTGCCTGACAGGGTCCCTTTAACAGCGTTTAATGATCTGCTTTAAAGTAGTCATACGCCTTAGCGTACATTCACACAGCAGTATGCCTGCCAGCCGGGCATAACGCTGTGCGCTGGAGAGGAGGAGGAGGTGACCGCAGACACGGGGAAAATATGAAAAAATGTGGGGAAAAATGTGTGGCACCGCACCGCCACTGGGCGGCCATTGCCGTCTATGGGGACGTTGGTGTGGCCACAAATTTGCAGCCACATATACCTCCCCACAGATGGGCACCAGAATGAGGCCTTAGGCAGCAAATAAACTGGAGCAGAATATTGAGGTCTATAAGAGACTTTTCTAGAATTGCTCTGTGCAGATAAGAAGTATAGATAAGCTGTGACATCATCTATTGTCAGCAATGATGGATTGTTTTATACAATTGTTATTCTGTCTGTTATGTAAATCATCAAGTGTCAGCCTATTATTAGGTTTAGTGATCAGAGTGTAATTTCAGGGTACAGTAATTTTTGGGAAGTTTTTTTAATATATTCTGATATGAAATGTCTTTTTTTTAAAAATATCAATAAATTTCCCGAAAATTATATTTATCAGAAAAAACTTTACACATTTTTTTCTGTTGATACATTTCCTTTTTAATATCATATATCACAAAATCTAGATAAGATACCTTCCAAATTGGCAATGTTCAACGTTATGCTATTGTTCGCCTGCAACATTATGTATGTGGATGTTGTATTATAGCAAATATACATTGTCATTACTAGAACTTCTATTGTGAGGATTAGAACTGGGTGTCAGAAGTCATACATCCGGGACCATCGGTAGCAATATAGATTTTCCATTGAGTGGTCTAGAAAAGCAATACTTCCTGTAATGATTGTAATACCCAACTTTCCTACAATTAGACATAACAACAAAATAGTAAATTGTTATTTCTTATGGAAAGAAAAGAAATATGAGTCATGAAACTGAGCTGCAAAACTCAAATCTCCCCACTTCCCATAGCGCGGGTAATAAAACAGAGTATAGAGAGTTGCTTCACCTTAGAGAATCAATTTTAAGCGCCTGCTGTAAACAATCCCAGCCACGCTCTGACAATATTCTTAAGTAAGTGCACCAGAATTTTTAAAGTCATCCTTCCTGCCAACAACACACACATAAAAGAAAGTCATTTGGCGACCATATAAAGTCCCTTTAGGGAACAGTAAATGGCCTGGATGTCTGTGATGGACCTCCCTTCTAGATGACAACAAAGAAACACCAGTTGCTAATAATGGCATGAGTAATGCCAGACACTAGGACTACAGGACTTGCTATTGACTCTGATACCACCAATGGTTCTCCTCATAGTCAGCAAAAAATTAATCAAACAAGTCTAGTCCAGCTTCATCCCCTTCAAAGACCCAGAAATACAAAATCTTTGTTATCTCAGACATTGGTCATTCATAATATTGAAAGATCTCATCCATATGTAGGAAGGATAGGAAGGATGGTCACTAAATAAGGAGAGAAAGCTCTACAAAAAAAAAGCGGACAAAGATTGGGATAGAAAGTGCTCATAGGGTAAAATAGCAAGGGTGAGCTAAAATTACAATAATATAATATGCTCACCTAGAGGTGAGGCACATCTATAGTGAAAGTGTACTTTGGACTTTTCGTGGGTGCAACCGACAAATTAGATCTCGAGTATGCATTGTTGGGCCAGCTGGGTGGCGGACCCCCTGAACCACCGCGGACAATGATACAAGCTGACACCTGGGACTGGGTTGGACTTATTTCGGCGTGGTACCACCAGGTCGTTCCACAGGTGCGACTTTGTCTGCGGTGGCAGCCAGGGAAAGGCACAGAGTCTGAAGGTAAGTTTGTGGTCAGGGGCAGGCAGGAGGTCAAGACTGGCGGCAAAGGTTCAGGGTAAGAGGCAGAGCAGAAGGTCAGGGCTTGCAGCGGAGGAGCGTAAACAGGAACAGGTCCGGGGTCACAATGGGAGGTCAATAAACAGGAATATCGCAAGGGTTCTAGCTTTCTCTTAGGCATGTAGCACGGAGATCCGGCGGGGAATGCTGCGAAGAGCCGGCTTTTATCAAATACGGGAAGTGGGCAGCGCCAATCAGCGGTGCGCTGGCCCCTTAAATTTACGAAAGCCGAATCCAAATCTATAACTGACGAATTGGAATCCTATTTTGTGTGTGCACACTACTCACAACCTCTACAAAGGCACATACTGCTCTGCCTGAGCCGCTACCTCTACTTACTAGATGGAAGGCTACCTTTCTAGTTTTATTTTATACCCAATTTGTCTTCAAAGGGAAAGATTACAACAATAGACCTATTAGTACATAATACTGGCTCTTTTTTCTCCTAAAGGAAATCTCACATCGCTTAACCTCAAAAAAGCACTAGTGTTACAAAGCTGAACCCCCGCATACTTTTATGAAAGATAATAGGTGTTATTTTTGTAAAAAAAAAAAAAGACTTTAATGTGTATGTAAATTAGCCTGAAGGGCTCCAGGGGACGATAATGGAGGGGACGATATCTTACCTGCCCTCTGCCTCCTCCTGCCCTCATCTCTGGATGACATCACCCAACTCTTGAAGCAGCCAGAAGGAGTGGGTGGACGGGTTAGAAACGGGGTCCACATTCAGAGCCCAGATGGGCTCCAGTAACTTCCCTTGGAGCTTTTCAGGCTAATTTACGCAAACACTTAAGTCATTTTTATATTATCTTTCATAAAAGTATGCCAGTGTTCAGCTTTTTCACCTCTACAAAGTACTAGTGGTGCCTTGTAGAGATATAATGATATGGCATATTTCCTTTAAGGGATATATAGTTTGATGTTTATGTCCTTATTTCCTGCAATAGTTATGTTATTTTATTTTTTTTTATATTTGTTTATTTTACTGTGCACAATATTGTGTGTAATGATTGTAACAGAATCATTTTTTCAGCTCTATGTTCCCATATTTACATAAAAGCCCCATGATCCCCATGGCACCTCTTCTCCCCTCATCTTCAGCAAAAGTGCGGGCAGAGCCGGCTCCCTGCGCTCCGTGCCTGTGCACTAGCTATAACCTGCATCTGTTCTATTATACCACAATTCTACACCAAAACCTGTCGGCCGCTGGATATATCTGGAGCATATATTCCCCCCATATGTGGTTTCAATTATATAAATAAATAGTAAGTAAATATATAAATATATACTCCGTTTCCCCTAAAATAAGACAACACCCAAAAATAAGACCTAGTATTTCCTAAATAGACCAAAATTTCCGGCCAGCTCATGCTTTAAAAACCTGGTGATCGCACCAGAACGCCAGTGCCATTCTTCTGAGCGAATGTGTCCGATATTCCTCTCCGCGCTCTAGCGGTCATAGTACCGCATACTTATCTGTATTCCCCTGAATACCTTGCAATCCGGTGAGTACAGGCAGTCCCTGGGTTACATACAAGATAGGGTCTGTAGGTTTGTTCTTAAGTTGAATTTGTATGTAAGTCAGAACTGTATATTTTATCATTGTAGTCCCAGCCAGAACATTTTTGGTCTCTGTGACAATTGGATTTTAAAAATGTTGGGTTGTACACTAAAGCTTCATTACAGACACCTTTGATAACTGTTATGGCTGATTATTATAGCCTAGGACTAAAGTACAATAAATTACCAATATCCAGAGGTCCGTTTGTAATTAGGGGTCGTATGTAAGTCGAGTGTTCTTAAGTAGGGGACCGCCTGTATATCACTAGCTGCTTATCTGATTACTTTATACTTTGTAAGTAGCGTTTACCTGTGATCGTTTTGTATAGCCTGCTTATATCGCCTACTGTATGTTCCAGGTCATACATACTGATGTACCATACTCCAAGCCATTATCATAGCACACGCTACTGGAACATACTTGACTTATATTATGCGACCTGCTGCTGGCCCATATATGATGCATATCATGATACCATACCTCACACATTTCATTGGTACCTCTTATATCATGCACATTGTTTATACCCCCATCCACCCTGGATACATGACATCCATATAGTCCCATCAGGTCCTTATGTTGCTTATTTCAATAATTCCATGTATTCCTCCTAGGCTCACCTACAGCCTTGTATACCTCTTCCAAGGTCTACCCAAGGATGATTATGCTTTTGTCGCGGAGACCCACTGATTCTTTTGCCCACTTTATGGCATGTCTCCATGTCTCTTATTGTATATTACGAATTACTGTTTATTGTATATTATGTATTACCGTATATACTCGAGTATAAGCCGACCCGAGTATAAGCCGAGGCCCCTAATTTTACCACAAAATACTGGGAAAACCTATTGACTTGAGTATAAGCCGAGGGTGGGAAATGCATTGGTCACAGCCTCCCCAGTATATAGCCAGCCAGCCCGTGCCCCAGTGTATATAGCCTACCAGCCCCTGCCCCAGTGTATATAGCCTGCCAGACCCTGCCCCAGTTGATAGAGGCTTGACAGGGCCCCTGTTCTGTGTATATAGCTGCCGGCCACTGCCGGAAGATGCAAAGAGAGATATACAGGGGTCGCCGGAAAGGTGAGTTTAGATATATTTATTTTTTTGACTCGAGTATAAGCCGAGTTTGGGTTTTTCAGCACATTTTTTGTGCTGAAAAACTAGGCTTATACTCGAGTATATAAGGTATTACTTATATTTAATTCACTATGTTATACCTATTTTTTGATTTGTAAACTCTGTTCTTGTAGAGTGTCTGATGAAGATCTGATGTGTCTAGACCGAAACGTTGCAAGTTAATTTGGATTGCCACCCTAATTTTCATTTGAATAAAATATGCTATTTAGAAATCTATTAAGGACTGCCGAGTCTTCTTGAAAATACTCAATGGTGTTGTAACCTTGCCGAGCACCCGATGTAAGAAACTATAGGAGTGACGTGTATTATCTCTACTAGAAATATAAGGCCTCCCCTAAATATAAGGCCTAATTCATGAGATAAAATCACTGACTCTTGTGCTCCAAATGCAATGCAAGCAGCTTCCTGGACAAGAGGAGCTTTTTTTTTTTAAGGAAAGTGCTAAACATGAGAGATTGGGGCCAATGATTCAAATCGAAATGGAGTCATGAGAAATTCAGCATGGAATTCAGAGTTTGGATGTTTGAGAAGGTGTTGATTGTTTTGTTTATAGTAAAATAAGACATCCCCTGAAAATAAGACCTGGTGCCTCTTATGGAGCAAAAATTAATATATGAGTACAGCAGACGCTAAGCAGATTGATATTTAGGTTTATGGGAAAAAAGATGAATGCATGTAGTGAACTCAAATGGCTGCATTAAAAAATCTGAAACTAACAGTCCCCTGTTCCTTAAAATATTTCATAGTTTATTATACCAAACAGCCCCCTCGTGGTTACTTTATGTACAGCCCCCACATGGCTATTTTATATAAAGCCCCCTTCAGCCCCTGTGGATTCATTAGATACAGCCCCTCTCACGCCCTATAAATTTATTAGATACAGCCCCTCTCACCTCCATGGATTCCTTATGCACAGCCTTATGTGGGTCCCACCAGCATGCCCAGTGCCGGCACTGAATAAACCCATGTGTCAGTCACATCCCGCAGAGGATGGGAATCATTACATCATACAGAAATATGGGAAATATGCAAACATGTTTTCCAGGTGTTAAATGGAAAACAATGCCTCCTTTTGCTACCTTGAAAGGCAGCCCCCTTAACATCACGTATGACCTACAAGAAGTCTAATAACATGATGTGGGATTACACATGCCTACAATGAGGCCTTAACTGGTAAACTCTCCATAAGAACTCTTACCTTCTGAGCCATCATACAGAAATATGTAACAATAGTTTTTTTTGTGGAGTCTAAAAGAGAAAAAGACAAGCTCATTCTATTTTTCCACTGACTACTGAAAAGTGAATGATCGAAAAAGTCTAAAAAAGGTCAGTATGACATTCTTCTAATTCATTCTTGGATAACACACAGAGAAAAAAAACTGATGTGTGAATAAGCCTTTATACTGAATCTTTACCCACAAAACTATATATGAATCTGGTCAGCCCTTCCTGCTCTATAATATACTACTTATAAGAATGGACTGAATTTTCATGGTGACAATTTTCCTTTAAAGATGCAGGAAAATGATCTTACATTTCAGGCAAAGACCATATACTTGGAATATAATCTGAACAGTGTTGGCGTTGTGACTCGTGAACTTCTCATTTACATTACATTTAGTCTTTGGGACATGGAGCCTGGATCTGGGGTTTATTAGGAGTGATTAGAAGTGTATACATTACTAATCAGAAGGCTATGGACTTTTATTGCCTGGAACCCCCTGACTAATATATATTCCACATCGGCTGGACATTTAGTGAGCGAACACGTCAATTATTAGAGCTATTTGCCACGCTTAAACAGCTAATACACGGCTACTTAGACTGAAATGACGTGGTCTAAGGTGAAATTCTACAATCACACACCTAAACCAACAGAAACAAAATGAAAGCATCACAGGAGAGAATTTGGAGAAGGAAGTGGCTAATCAGATAAATGTGAGGAAAGTTTGGAAAAGGATTGCTAAGGGGTAATAGGAGATATTGCTGGTGTGTTCTTTACACTCTTCTTGTTTTCTTTTAGTAAAAGTTCTATCAGCTGGAAGAGTTGCTATGTTCTTTGAAGCTGGCTCCTGTTTCCCTGAAATCAGATTCCTTATTCCCAGGTCTCTGCTCCGCGATGCCAGCACAAACACACATCAGCAGCTGCACAGCACTAAAGAGTTAGTGAGGAGTTATCAAGCAATTACTCCTTCCATTTAAGACCCCTGCCTATGATTTTACTCCAGGTTAGAGGTAAGGAAAGGATCAGCCAAAACTTGTAACATTCGAATACTTATGTGTATGAAAGCTAAAGATCTATGTTTCTGAGATGTGCGCATCGTGTGATGTCAGCTCCACCACCCAAGTCATGCTGTATACACTAGTAGGCTCCGGCCTGTTAGTATATCCAGTATATCCTTGCTATAACCTCCACGGTCTGGCACCACCCATGTACGTGCCTACACACCAACTTGGCATGGAGGTACCATAAAGAAGGGAAAAGTTTCAATTCCTGGCCATGATCCTACAATTACAACTTTCTCAATGCTTCTACACCAGTATAAGCCTTGGTAAGTCCCCCCTCCAAAGTTTTTGAACCAATAAAGGATTGACAATTAAAAAAAAATTGTGAACAGTAATATACTTTATTAATCTTTCCCCCTCTTCCTGCTTTTACAATAGTGAATTATTTTGCTTTCCCTCTGCCTGTGACCGCTCATAGATAAAAAGCTTATAAAGTGTCTAATGGCTTAAAGGAATCTACCATCAAAATTAACCAGGGCACTTAATCATAGATCTAGGCATAGTGACTTTGGTAATTATCTTATATTTGTCATTCATGGCCTTCTTCTAAAATCAACTTTTATGCTAATGAGTATGAAAGGCTATGGGCATGTTATAAGAGCCCCTCAGTGCTGCAGATTCACAGCAAACAAACATACACCATTCAGACATAATACACTCCTTCCACAAACACAACCCCCCCAGAGGACCATCACAAAATCAGTCTGCTGGGTTTCATACCAAATCTAACAAATTTTTGTGAATAGCTCTTATTCGCATTTACAAGTAATAGGGAACATACTCATTAAGTAGGAGAATTCAAGAACAGGCACAATAAACCTTACCACTGTGTGACATGGTGAGAAGATCTGCAGTGCTCACTGTTTCACCATGCGAGTAAGAGGGGCAGCATTCTGGAGAGGACAGGGAAAGGACTTCCTGTCTGCGTAGGCCGAGATTTGAAGAGACACTGAGCTGTGACTCTTCTCTTTAGAAGTTGACTCTGTCTACTAATTTGCATATCAGAAAAACAGCTGTAATTAAGATACAGTGCCTCAGTGGCAGTTCATTTGTGGTGATATGTGGAGAATTTTAACCCTTTAGAAGCAGGTATTACCGGTGTGAGGAATACAATTCTGGTGACAGGTCTGTAAAAGGAAACAGCTGCAGTCTTTTTCACCTAGGACCCTGTAAATAAGATGGCGGTTGAGGGCTGTATCAAGCAGCAACATCGTTATTTAGTAAATTATTTATTAAATTATTTTATATTGCTCCCTTATAAAGAATGGCTGGACCATTATACAACCTCTTGTGTCACCCCCTCATCCTCATAGACTGTAAGCTCTTGTGAGCAGGGCCCTCACTCCTATTGTTCCATATGACTGTTTGTTCTACGTAATGTATTATGGCTGTATATGTCCCCTATGATTTGTAAAGCGCTACGGAATTTGATGGCGCCATATAAATAAAGATTATTATTATTATATTATTATAAGAACTGGCCTGTGGAGGGAAAATAAAAAAACAAAAATGTGAAAAAGTCTGGTTCTCGA
The DNA here is from genome assembly GCA_019512145.1 of Engystomops pustulosus. Taxonomy (NCBI): domain Eukaryota; kingdom Metazoa; phylum Chordata; class Amphibia; order Anura; family Leptodactylidae; genus Engystomops; species Engystomops pustulosus. Next base: position 277,636,375 of record CM033641.1, read on the forward strand.
ATAGTTTAAAGAGCAGTAGCAGAAACAGCGTGACAATCCTGACTTAAACCTTTAGTATACAGAGTGCACTTCTAATCTGTGTTTGCCAGAAACTACTTGAGCTAGAGACAGTCCCTGAAGTCAAACAAGTCAGTAGAGCAGCACTTGGTCCGTCCAAAATGGCCAATTTTTCAAAACATTTTCCATCCCTTTCCTGTCTTTCATGACTTCGTTCATTTGGATGAATTCGGGTTGGCATTTGACAATTCTTCGAGTCTGTAGAAAATTTGTGAATCAACAATAATTAGATAAATGGATCTACATGATGCCAGATATAATTGATCCTTATCTTTTTGGAAACAGTTCTTGCCAGATTCCCTCTTTGTCATAGATATGATTGAGTAAATGAGCTGCTGCATAAGATCAGGATGCTACATTTTCTGTCTTCTGTAGCAGGTATTACCCCGCAGTGTAAAATTATCTAATTTTGCATTGGCAAAAACTTATTTGTTTGGCAGACAAGAGTCAGATGTTGGCTGGCAGAATTTTTTTTTTCAGAACTGGCCCATTTTGGGCCCATTGGGGGGAATGTACTGTTTTGTGGTGCAGGACTTTACTGGGGTTTATCAGTGTGATTATAAATTGTGGTGCCGGGCCATTTTGCGCACCACAAATAAAACATATGAGCGTCAATTATACTCCAAATCCAAAACGAGGTGTTTCAGTTTATAGACCTCCTTTTGGCTGGTCTGAATAAGAGTCACACATTGGAGGTTCAAGGAGATTTTTTGGAGGATGGGCTAATTTCTATATGGCCATGCCCCATTTCTCATGAACCGCACCCTGTTTGTGAGGCCACACCCCCTTTTCCAGACAATTCAGAAAACGGCCAAATAATGGTCTTAAAGCCTTCATTAATTTGTCGGATGGATTTTTATTGGGCCCAAAACTTCATTTTCGGACACAGAAACAATCATGAATAACCCCCATTGTTCCAAAAAAGGTAACAGTAAATGCAGTGAAGAAACCAAACTCGTGCCCACCTTAAAAGGCCAAAAAAGAGATGGGCAGAAAGGTTGGACAATCCTGCATATTTAGTCACTAAATCTGTAGAATCCGGCGCAAAGAAATAAATGTGGGATCGCGCACCAAAAAAGTGGCGCAAAGTCATTAATAGATGACCTCCATCAAATCTAATCATTTAAGTATATATTCTAGCTCTTCTTCTGTCCACTAAGTCGGGATTAAAGAAAACAATGAATAACTCCTATTCCCCTCTATGGAATCAGTGTAGAACAGCCACGTTCAGAAAGGCAGAGATAGGGTTACTCTTATAGGCCCCAAATGGCTGTGGTGGGAATAACCCTTTAAATTCAGTCGATCTTCCCTAAAAGAGATCAAGTCTCTTAAGTACATATCACCAAGCAAAAGAGCCTGCTCTTAGTAAACAATTCACTTTCTAGACACTGATAAGATCTCACAGGTTGTTAAAAGTGTCACCACATTTTATTGGACTTGGCTGGTATGTTCTCACGTGACACCATTTACTACCTGGACAGAAGACAGAACATGTCTTTTATCATTTGCTATAATGAAACAATTAGTGGCCTCCATTGTCATGTTTTATGTCTAAACAAGTAAGTGATGGTATCCCTGCATTGTAAATGGCATTTGTTTATTTACCCAGTGTGAGAAGGGCAATTTTAAGCAGATGTTACAGATACTACATCGCCTTTTACTGCAGAGTTTTAGCCCTTCTTCTTTGTTATTTGTGACTTTACATCACTGGTTAATTAAAAGAAGATGGTGAAAATGCGAACAGTTTCTGTGGTCAGGTTTTTAGAGTTTTTTATTCAATAATTATCAATTAATGGCACATTCTCTACTTTTACGTTGTTATTTGTGTTATTATCCCTGTTATTTGTTTTACTATGAATTTTACAATTTGTAGAATCAATCAAATCTCAATGGGGGACATTTATGTTGTTTTTTTTCCATTGGTGATTAATTGAGACTTTTGGAAGGTCTTTTTTTGCGCCTTATGTATGATCATGTCTTTTTTCTTGTGATGCATTTTCAGTTTTTCCTATCCTGGCAGGTGCGACTTTTGGCTTATTTTTTGAGACTTTTTGTTGCAAATATCTGAAATTCACATGGACACAAGCCATGAGTGGGGAGTGGAAACTACCATAGATTTTGGATTTGAGGCCATGGCCTGCATTTTAAAGCACTTTACACCCCAGGGAGAGGACAACATATAAGGTGGCGGTCACATGTGGCGTAAACACATGTGTTTTCAAATGCATCACAACAGCTGAGAAGAGGAAATTTGCCTAATTACATTGCTGTCAACATTGCGTTTACAAAATGCATCTGTTAACAAAAGTTTAACACCTTGTTTAACACAGCGTTAATACATGCATACAGCGTTAATACATGCATGTGTTAAAGCAGCGTTAACATATGTGTTAACATTGAGTCAATACTTACTTTTCTTGAATGCCATGTTAACAGCAAAGTAATGAGCCAAATCTGCTCCACTCAACTGTTGTGATGTGCTTTAAACAAATGTGTTAACGTGTGACCCCACCCTTAGGAGTAACCAATGCATTCCAATAAAATGTGAATGCAAAAATTACGTTTCTTTAGTCTCCTTTAGTCCTTAGTCTGTAAAATGTGTCTTCTCCCACCAAGGATCATATAAAGCTGTTTAGAAAAAAAAGAAAGATTCTATTTTCCAAGACACAGATCTACGTATTAGGGGCAGTTTAACGTATTCTCTAAAAAATCATTGAAAGTGACACAAAAAAGTAATATCTATAGTAGATGGACCAGGATGTAACTGGGGCATATGGTTATTCTTTCAAATACAATCTCCAGGGAGTAATGGAGCTTCTTACCCCACAGGAGTAACTGTGTACAGGGCGTGCAATAGCCTTGGGCACCAGAGATTTGGGGCGCTGGCACTGCTGCACAGCCATGTGTGTCTGCATGTATGTCTGAATGATCAACAATAATCGATAATGAATTACATGATGCCGATATATTGATCCTTATCTTTTGGAACGGTTCTTGCCAGATTCCCTCTTGTCATAGATATGATTGAGTAAATGAGTGCCTTGCTAGATCAGATCGGATGCACACATTTTCTGTCTTCTGCTAGCAGGTATTACCCGCCTGTAAAATATTAATTTTGCATTGAAAAAAACTTATTGTTTGGCAGACAAGAGTCAGATGTTGGCTGGCAAATTTTTTTTTAGAACTGCGCCCTTTTGGGCACATTGGGGGGAATGTACTGTTTTGTGGTGCAGGACTTTACTGGGGTTTATCAGGTGATTATATATTGTGGTGCGGGCCATTTTGGCGCCACCACAAATAAAAACATGAGCGCAATTATAAACTCCAATACAGGAGAGGTGGTGTTGCAGTTTATAGACCTGCTTTTGGCTGGTCTGAATAAGAAGTCACACATTGGAGGTTTCAAGGAGATTTTTTGGAGGAGGGCTAATTTCTCTATGGCCATGCCCCATTTCAGAAACCGCCACCCTGTTTGTGAGGCTCACCCCTTTTCCAGACAATTCAGAAAACGGCCAATAATGGTCTTCTAAAAGCCTTCATTAATTTGTCGGATGATTTCTTATTGGGCCCAAAACTTCATTTTCGGACACGAAACAAATCATGAATAACCCCCATTGTCCTAAAAAAGGTAACAGTAAATGCAGTAAGAAGAAACCAACTCGTGCCCACCTTAAAAGGGCAAAAAAGAGATGGGCAGAAAGGTTGGAAAATCCTGCCATATTTAGTCACTAAATCGTGTAGAATCCGGCGCCAAAGAAATAAATGTGGGATCGTGCCCACCAAAAAAAGTGGCGCAAAGTCATATAGATGACTCCTCATCAAATCTATCATTTAAGTATATATTCTAGCGCCTTCTTCTGTCACTAAGTCGGGATTAAAGAAACAAAATGAATAACTCCTATTCCCTCTATGGAACAGTGTAGACAGCACCGGTTCAGAGAGGCAGAGATAGGGTTACTCTTATAGGCCCCCAAATGGCTGTGGTGGGATAACCTTTAATTCAGTCGATCTTCCTAAAGAGATCAAGTCTCTTAAGTACATATCACCAGCAAAAGAGCCTGCTCTTAGTAAAACATTCACTTTTCTAGAACACTGATAAGATTCACAGGTGGTTAAAAGTGTCACCACCTTTTTATTGGACTTGGCTGGTATGTTCTCATGTGACACCATTTACTACCTGGACAGACAGACAGTAACATGTCTTTTATCATCATTTGCTATAATGAAACAATTAGTGGGCCTCCCATTGTCATGCTTTTAATGTCCTAAACAACAGTATAGTGATGGTGTCCGGCCATTGTAAATGGCATTGGTATTTATTTACCCAGTTGGAGAAGGGCAATTTTCAGCCAGATGTTACAGATACACATCACGCCCTTTACTGCAGAGTGTAGCCTTTCTTCTTTGCGTTATTTGTGCCTTTACATCACTGGTTAATTAAAAGAAGATGGTGAAAATGCGAACAGTTTCTGTGGTCAGGTTTTTAGAGTTTTTTTATTCAATAATTATCAATTATGCACATTCTCTACTTTTACATTGTTTTGTTATTATCCCCTGTATTGTTTTAACTATGAATTTTACAATTTTGAATAAATCAAATCTCAACTGGGGGACATTTATGTATGTTTTTTTTTCCTTGGTGATTAATTGAGACTTTTGGAAGGTCTTTTTTGCACCTTATGTATGATCCATGTCCTTTTGTCTTTGTGATGCATTTCAGTTTGTATCCTATCCTGGCAGGTGCGACTTTGGCTCTTTTTTTGAAGACTTTGTTGCCAAATATCTGAAATTCACATGGACACAAGCCATGAGTGGGGAGGGAAACTACCATAGATTTTGGATTTGAAGGCCATGGCCTGCATTTTTAAAGCACTTTACACCCAGGGAAGGACAACATATAAGGCGGGTGGTCACATGTGGCGTAAAACCATGTGTTTTCAAACCAACAGCTGAGAAGAGAAATTTGCCTATTACATTGCTGTCAAATGCGTTTACCAAATGCTCATGTTAACCAAAAGTTAAAACGCTTTTTTTTAAATCAAAAACACAGCGTTAATTACTTCATGTGTGTAATGCAGAGTCAGTATCATGACTCTTATTTTCTGAAATGCCTTGTTAACAAGCCAATAGTATGAGCCAAATCTGCTCCCTCAACTGTTGTGATGCACTTGAAAACACATGTGCTAAGTGTGACTCACCCTTAGGAGTAACCAATAATTCCATAAAATGTGAACTACTAAAATAAATTAAATAAAATGTGTCTTCTCCCACCAGAATCATATAAAGGTGTTAGGAACAAAAAGAAAGTTTTCCTTTTCCACAGACACAAGATCTACTTATTAAAGGAAACCTAACCATTGAAGTGGGCAGTTTCCGATGGCAATACGGCACCAGCTGCAGGGTGAGTCTGAGTGGGAGGCTTTATTTTAGTTAGTGTTTTAAAACCGTGGTTCTCCGCGGTTTAAAAACCAGCTTTTTTAAACCCTTTATAGCCGGCGCAGGCAGGTACCGCGCTCGGCGCTTACCCGTGGCACCCATCGGCCTCCATTTCACACTCTATGTAGCGAGCGCACGGTAAGCGCCGAGCGCGTACCTTGCCTTGCCCGCCGGCTTAAAGTTTTAAAATTGTTTTAAAAACCGCTTACCGCGTTTTTAAAACACTAACTAAAATCAGCTCCAGCCAACCAGTCCACCTGAGCTGGTGCCGGTATTGCCATCGCCGGAACTTTGCCACTTCAATGTAGGTGTAGGTTTCTTTAAGGGCAGTTTTACGTATCTTAAAAAGTCATTGAAAAGTGACCCAAAAAGTATATTTATAGTAGCTGGGTACCAGGAGTGTAACTGGGCATATGGTAGTCTCTTTCAAATACACATTTCCAGGGAGTAATTGGAGCTTTTGTACCCCAACGAGGAGTAGTAACTGAGACGGGCGTGCAATCCTTGGGCACCAAAAGATTTGGGGCGCCTGGCAACTCTGCTGCCACAGCCATTTGTGTGTCCTGCATGTAATGTACTGAATGAATGTCCATGATGTTGTCTGTGTGCATGTAGCATGCATGTTGTCCTGCTGGGTGTGGTTGCTTAGATGTCTCATGCCAAACAGGTGTCTGGCACAACTGACAGGTGTGTTTGTTGTGGATGTCGCAGCAGTGCGGGTGTGTACGGTGATGTCCTGCAGCAGTCTGAGGTCGGTTTATTATTAGGTTCTGCCAGCTGTTGAGTTGTGTATTGTAAGTTATGAGCACCGCTAAAGTGGTGTATTATCGAGGGGTTCTGGGGGATACAAATGTAGTTTGCCCAGTATTGGCTAAATTGCCTAGACACGATGTTACCTGAGCAATTTGTATATAGCTTCCCCATCCACCACATTCAGTGTGGTTATAAAAGAACAGGAGTGGAGCCATATTGTTCATAGCTTCCTAACATTAAGCAGCAAATGTTTGATGTTATACGGGCCAAGTGGAATTTAGCAGATTGTATATTGGTGCTTATCTGCACAAAGCGGCATTTTATTAGAACAGGAGGGGGAATAAAAGATGGTACGTTTGCCCTAACTGCAAGGCAGCTGTCTATAGCGTTGGAGGAGCTAGAAGATTGTTGTACATATGCCTATTGCAGATGGTATGTTTATGAGCTGGAAAACAGATGGAGAAAGAATTGGTACATATGTCCTATCATCTGCAGACACGATGTTAAGACTGAAACAGCTGAGGATGTCCATAGTTGTCCCTATCTGCAGCCAGAAAGAATCGTCATAGATCAGGAGGGAGGGCGGAGCCGAGGACGCATTGTACATTGTGATCCTATCTTCTAGCAGGCATTTATAGTAGAGCAGGAACAGCTGGAAGATTGTACATAGGGTCCTATCTGCAGGCCGTATGGTTAAGAGACGTGGAGGAAGCTGAGAGACGTTTGTACATCGTGTCCTATCTGCCTAGCTACATTTATAGAGACGGAACAGATGAGCAAATTGTACATAGTGTCCTATATGCATGGCAATTCTTCAGACTGAATGTTATCGGGAAAGACCTTTTCCACGTCAAAAGAAAAAAATTTAAGTCATACAAACTGTAAACATGCAATTAAATAACTCCCATGAGCTCGTCACTTGTTTTTCAGGTAGAAAAAGAAACATGTCATTACATGATAATGGATCACTCTCGGGAGGTATGGAACACCAATCAAACACTCAGTCCAGCACAGGATCTAAGGGTCAGCCATGGACTTTCTACCATAGAGAATACAACAGATTGTAATCCATTTTTAGAGAGTTTTTTTATTCACTAATTTACATATTTACAATCTCTACTGTTACATCCATTGTCCTTCTGAAACCAGGTTTGATGTGGGATGGTTGTAGACTAGATCCTGTGTGACACACACGAATATTGATGTACAAGCCCCCTGTACAATGTGGGGATCACTGTTTTGGAATTGAAGGTTCGGTTTTATATATGTTTAATCTGCCCAATTAAAAACATCATCCATCAACGTTCCAATATAATGAATATATTTCACGTTCATGGGATACAAGTCTGTTTGGTGGGAAACATCCTGTATTTTTTCAGCTATCAACGGTGCCAAAACAATCCTTTTGATTTTCTCAGAATCAAAGGTGCGCCTTATAGTCCAGTGCGCCTTATATATGATCATCCTTAGCAAACGCTTTCTTTCTGAACTGTGCACAGTCTGCCACCTGCTGCTGGGTGCATTCATCCTATAAATCTGGTGCACCTTATATAGTGAACCTAGACTTTTGCGGCATTTATGATGGTGATCTTAAATCCGTGCGCTATGCCTGAAAAATACGGTGACTAAAAAGACATAAATATATTATGATAGAGCCATGAGGGAAAACTCCTTTGAAATAACTGCACTAACCAACATGCAGGTACAGTTCCCAAGTCACATACATACACTCTATACGGTTACATATATGAGCAAAAGGTATCCAAACATGAATTAATTATTAAATCAAAACACAAATAAAAATCAATTTAGTCAAAATAATAATAAAAATAATCGTTTGCCCTTTTTTGGCTCTCATTAGTTTGGATTAAAGACCTCCCATGTGCATAAGACCAACCAGTTTTAAATTGGTTTTAATTTTGTTAGATCCTTGTAAATTTTATGAGGCATTAATGCCTTATCATCGGAAAGTCCACACACTAATAAAGAAAGCAATCATTTAGGAAGTTGTCGTTGTAGTTAGAGCAGACGGCAGTCAGTTTTCATGAGCACGGGTTACACCTTGCTACTTATTAAGCACTTGATAAATGGCCCTGCCTGGTAAAATAGGGACCCCCCTACAAACATATTTACTGAGAAGAAACCCCCTTTTTAGGTTGATGTTATTGCTCTTAATAACCCCTCACATTTACTTTGTCTTGGCATGGAGTCCATGGGTAGCTTATACCAACCATTATTATATAATTTTGAAAGTCAACAGGGCGGTCCCCCCTACTTAAGACCCCGACTTTACAGACGACCCCTCTAGTTACAAACGAACCTCTGGACATTGGTAATTATTGTACTTTAGCCTTGGGCTACATCTTAACGTCATAACTATAACATTTATTAAAGGTGTTTGCAATTAGAAAAATGTTATTAGGGATCACGGGGCCGCAACGCTATGGGTATGATTGGAAACCGTTGCCGTCGCTGGTATCAGTCGTGTGCCTCTCCTACCGCTATTAAAAAAAGAAGGAGCAATGATAAGGATACCTGCGCTGGCTGGGAGAAGAGTGAGTGTATTGTGTTATATATAAAAAAAAAAAGGAATTGTTGTGCAAGGGGGAAAAGGACTGGACTTCTTTAACAACACTGCGATTATCTCTAAAAAACGACAGTTGTCATGTTTGGTGGAACACTAACCTGTAGCACCACTTCTAGCGGTTTCCCGGCGGGTCCAGCAAAATGAATCCACAGTGTGATTTCTTTGGTCCCAGGTTCACAACTATAGTCCCGTTGTAGTCCAAGCAATAGTTGAGCAATAGCGAAGCCCCGGGGTAGCCTTCGCTAAGTCGACTAGTAAAAACAGATTGTACCGAACGGGTGACGGTCACACGTCTGGACCATCCGTAACTTGTGTGAACCGCAGTGAGGTAACACCTTTCATTGTTTGCCAATTCAAAATTTAGCTACTCCAGGGTTCTTATGACAATCCAATATTTTAAAATCCAAAAGTCACAGAGACAAAAAAAATTGTCTGTGGGGTTACAGATATAAAATAAACAGTTCCGATTTTACTTACAAATTCAACTTAGGAACAAACCTACAGAACCTATCTTGTACATAACCCAGGGACTGTCTGTAATATAAACCGGGCAGATGGAAGGGTATGTGGAGTATAGGCAGTCCCCTACTTAAAGAGAAACTACCACCACGAATCTACCTATAAGGGTAGATGTTGGTGTGTAGGTGGATGTAAAGGGACGTGAGGATAGCCCTTTTTTTAGAGCTAATCCTCACGTCCCGCTAACTTTTGGTACACTTTTAATTGACCTAATATGTAAATTTCGTTATGCGGCTACTGGGGCGTGGAGTAGCCGGCACGATGCAACACAGCGCGGCTACTCCACGCCCCAGTAGCCACATTACTCTCCTAACCCTGTTGTGTGCGGCGTGCAGCTCCTCGTTAGATGCGCGCCCTCGTCCGACAAGCCGGCTACTGCGCATGCGCAGTAGCTACTCGGGCCTCGGAGCTGTGGACTGCTCAGCCGGCGTTTGCTGCGCATGCCCTCGTAGCTGCGCGCACGCACGCAACAGGGTAGGAGAGTAACGTAATGGGGTACTGGGGCATGGAGTAGCGCGCGCTGTGTTGTAGCCTCGTGCCGGCTACTCCACGCCCCCAGTAGCCGCATAACGAAATTTACATATTAGGTCAATAAAGTGTACCAAAAGTTAACGGGGACGTGAGGATTAGCTCTAAAAAGAGCTATCCTCAACGTCCCTTACATCCACCTACCCCCCGATTACCTTTATAGGTAGATTCGTGTGTGGTGGTAGGTTCCTTTAGGAAAACCCGACTATCAGACAACCATAGTTACAGACAGACCCATCTGACCTTGGTGAAGCTCTGTCTGAATGCTTTACTATAGTCCCCGACTGCCATAATTAGCTGGTAAGGTGTCTGTAATGAAGCTTATAATAATCTTGGTCCCATTACAGCAAAAATGTTTATTTAAACTCCAATGTCAACTTGGTCCAAAATTTTTTTTGTCTGGATCTACAATTATAAAATATACAGTTTAGACTTACATACAAATTCAACTTAAGAACAAACCTCCGGACTCTGTATTGAACGTAACCTGGGGACTGCCTGTATTGGAATCATAGACACTTTCATAATTCCCTTGTTTGTGGAGAGTTGGTAGTTTGTGCTAATTTTTCTTATGTAATCTGGGTACACTGTGTTACTTCCTCTAGTGGTATATCTATTATTTCATATTTTATCCCTCTTCTGCAAAGCGTCTATTAGAATAAGAGTGGTTCCGAAGATATTTTGAATGGCTTGTGATTCTTAGGCAACTGAATCTCCCAATGCACCAAAGTAGTGGAATCTGAATAAAACAAACCTAAAGGGCTCTTTCACAGTAGTGTTGATGTTCAGCTACAGTTGCGCATCCATTCCGTTTTGTCTCAGTCGTGTCTCCGTTTTTCTTCCATTTCTTCTCTGTCTGCAAAAAAAAAAAAATGGAAGGTTTAACATTGCTTTGAAAACATTGCACCTGGTTTTTTAGCCTCATCAGTGCAAAAAAGGTTATGTTGCATTCGTTTTGTTTGCGGATCCATAGACTTCTATTGCCTTCTGAATTCCGCATCATTGAAAAAAATCGGATATGTTTCATAGTTTTTTTTTCCTCTGAAAATAAAAGGCAATTGGAAAAAACATCCATAGAATTCAATGACTTTGTGAGGCATCCATGGAAATCACTGAACCACAGATGTGAAATACAATGCCAATGTGAAAGAGCCCTATAAGTGTGTTCTGGTTATGGCAAGTCCTTCCCTATCCACAGGTTAGTGTATAACAATATTAATAAATAATAACCTGCTTATCAGTTGGGGTGCCATAACTAATAAACCACTGATAGTATGTGATCAAGCACCTTCCAGAACACTAGATCCAAGGCTGTCAATTACAGTGGAGAGAACATTCTGAAGCAGAGAGAGCTTGACTTCAGCACTGAGCTCTCCACCTCCATGACTTTACACATCTAATTTACCTCTCATTTACCTCTGATTTTCTGGACGATGCCACCACACTGGACCATGAAAGGAAACTGGCGGTGGTTTATTTGGACATTTTCAAATGACTGGTTCTCTTCAAGCATTGAAATTTTTACCATCTATTGATTATATATTTTTCAATTTCTCTTTACTTTGGCCAATAGGAGGAATTGGGGTTTCTGATAATTGCCCTAATACTCAGCATAAAATGGTTTGAAGGCAATGCTGACACTTTTAGTAGCACTACTATAATTCAGAAATGTATCTAACATTTGCCTAAATCATTAGTAAGCTTTGTGCACACAAGGGGAAACATTATCTATGAATAACAGCAAAACATAAGAAAGTCGCTAAAACAGAAGAAGAAAAAAAAAGTTTGCTGAAAATTTTACAGACAATTTAATAATCGATTGGCAATTGTGGATCCCAGGACTGCCCCTGTACACTTAATAGTTGAAAGTCAATCAGAGGAACTACAAGATGTCATTGTAGCCCAATCCTAATTTTAGTTTAGTAAGCTTGTACCCTCCCTCTTTCTCTCTATATGCTTCATCACATCATTTCTGTGACTCCTTGACCTTATAAGCAGCAGTAAGCTTTTTATGATTCGAAATATGGGCCAATATATGAGCAAGTTTATATCAGATTGGTGTTTAATTGTAGCTTTAGCATGTGTAGTGCACTATCCCATTGAGAAGACAATGACAGTGTTTACTGCCAAAAAATTCAGCTCATAATTAAGCAATACATAACTTTGATTCCATACTCTGCTGGAGGCTGAATTTTGGCTTCTTTCTTCGATTCTTGGGGTCACTAGTTTAAGCTCCCACACTGGCTGCACAGCGCAGTCTAATTAAAGCTGGGAGGTTTCCTCACACATAGATGTTCTTCGAGCATTTTATAACCATAATCACCACATAACAATTTGTAGTATGGAAACCTACATGAGCTGTGGTTTGTACTGAAGTGCTGTTTACATACAACAAGCAGTAATACAGCCGGGCTATGCTATTATTAATTATAACAATGGAATATTCATAAGAAGCCAATTAACCCAAACATGCAAAATCCTAACTATGAGTTTTAAAAGTGTTCTGGGACAGTAAACTGGAGATTTGACATTTTTTGTGTAGAATGTGTTCACACTGATGTTTTCTAGGGTTTAAAAGGACATTAAAACTTAAGTCCCGTAAGATTTAGACACAGCAGATTAGCTGCTGCAAAGTTGCCGGTGGCTTATCATTGTGTTGCACAGTAGCCGCAAAGTAATATTTACATGGTCACTAACTTTTTAACAGACTTAGCATAAGTCAATAGTACAAGGAAATAGAAGAATTTTACATAAGAATATTTTATATATCAGAGAAGAAATTTTATTTCTCCTCTTATCTATTCCTCCTTCCCCTTCCTGCAAAATTGTGATTCACTCTGAAATATCTTCTGAATCCATTATCATGGGGCATACCGGGAACAGAAAGATGGACACAGACCCCTAAAACTGAACCCACCAGGTGGTCCCTACCTACTGACTTCGAACCATCCTAGGCAGTGGAAATGAACAAACCACTATCAGTATATTGTCAAGCAGCTAATTAGCTTCTAGATTTTGTTTCTTTCATGGCCCAATGTGGTGGCATCATCCAGAAATTCAGCTTTTAAGTGAGATGTAAATTGGTTTTATGAAGTCAAGGAGGTGGAGAGTTTAACTCTGAAGTCAAGCTTTTTCTGCCTTAGAACGCCCCCGTTCGGTGATAGGCAAAAGAGATAACTAGGAACACAAGCCAAGAGGTCAGAAGATACCTGATATAAGCAGACACAATGGGGGTCATTTACTAAATGCCCGATTCGCGTTTTCCCGAAATCGGGGGGTGTGGCCGAACGAAAACCCGACGGATTCGGAAAAACCGCCGCATTTTTAAAAAAAATCTGTTGCGGAGCTTGCACTTACCTTCACTCAGCCCGGCTCGGTGAACTCCAGTGCGTTCCGATGCTTTTCAGCGCAGCAGTGCCACCTGGTGGACGGCGGAGGAACTACCTTATTAAATCCCGGCTGGACCCGAATCCAGCGCAGAGAACGCGCCGCTGGATCGCGAATGGACCGGGTAAGTAAATCTGCACCAATGTATAAGCTTAGTCAAGTGTGAACTATAAAAAGCACTGAGGGTAAATTCCCAGGACCTTTCATGTGATGTCCGAATCCTGGTTCAAATGCTGACAGGAAAATGACGCTGTCCATCACATCTGGTTAACTGTTAGTGAACCAGGAAGGAGACTGCTGGGTGTGGTGCACAATCAAATCTGCTGGGTAGAAACCAGCATTTAAATGCTTCTAACATGGTTCTGACAGGGATATTACATCCGTCTTGCAAGAAGAAGATGGACAGACATTATGATACCATGTGATTTCCCCATACTCCTATTTATACCATTATTATACCCTTGTCTTGTAGAGGCCAGTCAGTTTTGAAGCATGTTCTGTCTCATTTCCCTTTTTTAAACAATTGTGGTTAAACCTTCTCTTCACTCAAGTGGGTTCAGAGACAGGTGATGCTACTTTTTACTACACACCGGGTTAGCTGCCCTACATACTGTAATAGTGTGGAGAGGATGGGTGATTTTTAAGGAACGTTTGGAAGACACTTATTATGATGGGATTAAAATGGGAAATGACCTTTATACTTGAGTTGGATAAATTAAATATTGGGCAATCTATGAAGGGCTTTTGATAAAATTAAGTAGTTTTGTTAATCCAGGGAGTTATTCTGAACACCGTATTATTTTCCCTGCTTTGAGCCAATTGGTATCGTCCTTGGCAGGTTTTTACCTTCTTCTGGATCAACGCAGTATAATGTATAGGTTGGATGTAATGTATTTTTCTAAACTTTTTTTTATTATGATACTTTGAATTAATCCTAATAAGTAGGGATGAGTGGATCCATTCATGTCTGGCCAAGTTACCCCCGTTAGTAACATCCACGATCAGTGCAGTTGCGTGTTACCATTTAAACGCCACTGGCAAAGTATTTCCCCGAGGATCATTGCTCGCCATGACATCATTGAGGGATGCACATTCCACCGGTATTTACACAATTGGTCCCAGCACCTGAACACTGAACCTGAACTTCTGGCTGAATGTTCGGCACAGTTCATGTCCGCTCAATATTACTAATGAGTTACATGTGGATTTATTTATTGTTGTAATCATTTTATTATATTATGTTTATTATATTTTTATTATTGAAAGACATTTGCTATATAAGTAAACATGATCTTTAAACTTCAGTAAAAGTATCTGATGTCTGATGAGGCATGCAACATGGACAAATATCTGTATAACTACCTAAAAGTTTTGACTTCAAGTAAGAGGGTTAAGCCAGTTGCCCATGAGCAAGTTTTATCCATCAGACTCACTGGGGCAGATTTACTTACCCGGTCCATTCGCAATCCAGCGGCACGTTCTCTGCGCTGGATTCGGGTCCGGCCGGGATTCATTAAGGTAGTTCCTCCGCCGTCCACCAGGTGGCGCTGCTGCGCTGAAAAGCATCGGAACGCACTGGAGTTCACCGAGCCGGGCTGAGTGAAGGTAAGTGCAAGCTCCGCAACAGATTTTTTTAAAAAAATGCGGCGGTTTTTCCGAATCCGTCGGGTTTTCGTTCGGCCACGCCCCCCGATTTCCATCGCGTGCATGCCAGCGCCGATGCACCACAATCCGATCGCGCGCGCCAAAATCCCGGGGCAATTCAGGGGAAATCGGCACAAATCGGAAATATTCGGGTAACACGTCGGGAAAACGCAAATCGGGCCCTTAGTAAATGACCCCCACTGGGTGCATTTGCAGGATTTATCAGACTAAACCTAGAATCGCCTAAATTGAACAGACATTCTGGGGCACATTTACTTTCCTGTCCACTTTGCGATCATGGATTGTGCCGCGATTCACTACGAGCGTGCGCTGGATATCCTGTATGTGTGGCTTCCCGCTCAGGTCTGCCGGAGTTCACCTTCTTCTTCCTGGTGCATGTAAGTGCTTTGCTTGCGACACAATTTAAATGTTAAATCCTGCACTTAATCTGAAGCAGTCGGAACGTCCGACGACCTGCCCCCCGATTTGTATTGCATAAAACCATAAAATCCTATCGCGTGCGCCAAAAACCCCTGCTGAATGCGGCGCAAAACGGAAATCGTTGGTAGTGCGGTCCATGGACCCTTAGTAAATAAGCCCCTCTGAGTTCAGTTTAGTGATTTTAGGTTTGGTCTGATAAATCTCATAGATGCATGGAGGGAGTCTGTCGGTCCAAACTCGCTTGTGGACAAGGGCCCTTAGTGATTTATATCAAGTTTTATTTCCCAAGTTTTCATTTACATTATACAAATTGCAGGGCGACAACCATATAGACAAGATCAAGTTGTACAACTCCTATTGAATACTATTCTGCATGCATTATGGATGAATCTAATGAGAACACTGGAGAATTAACAGTTTATTTGCTTTATGCTCAGACGTACTAATACCCTGAATATGCATGCGGCAAATATGCATATAGCACTACGCAAACAGTATACACATAAATATTTTATGGGGAATGTATAAACTGTACAACATGCGTTCAGGAGAAGGCAATGACCAAAATGTAACATCAAATTAACAATTTAAGCCATGAAATGTGATACACTTAAGCCAGGAAAACATAAAGGGTGAGAAAAATTTGCATTTGACATTCATTCATATCAAAGACTGTGTATTACTGAATAACAGGCATTAAATGACTTTACTGTCATATCTATAATAACCTGCACTATAATGGATATCTAGGTTAGGAAAATGAAAGTTTTGCTTAAAATATAATTTATAATAATAAATAATACAGAAATAAAGCAAATTCCTTTTTATAAACCAACAGTTTCCGGTCACATTTTAATATGGGTTTTGTCTCATTTCTACTTTAGTATCAAAATATAGTCTTTCTCTCATTGAATGGAAATATTCTTGTTTTCATCCTGGTGGGAAGGTGTGCTGATCATGTTAAACAGACAGAGGTGCACACTTAGGTTCTGCTGACAGACAGGGAGTCCTTGCATCATATTTCTGTATGATGAAAGGACTCCCATTCATATGGGCCTGTTTCCATGTTCAGTCGTCATTAGGATGGGATTCCAGTTTCTGGATGCAAAAAGCAATGTAAGTCTTTATTCTTTTTAAAAATGTTTTATTTAACTTAACATCTTGAAGCCAAACTACTTGCCTTATGAGAATTTTTGCTTTATCTTATAAGCAGTTATGTTTGCATAACATAACAACCTAGCACTTGTAAATGGTCATTCTGACCCACACTAACCTGCACATAAGGGGAGCTGAGCAGGTGCAGGCAAATATTTTGGTTAATCAAATAATGAAATGGATGGATTATAACTATAGATTGTGAACATTGCTAATAACCCACCTGGCGCTTCTCTCTCTGTCACAGCGCTTGTGCATTAGCATACTAGGGGAGGCATGCAGAGTGCCGTCCCGCCTACCCCCCACCCTCCGTTCTACGCTCCTAAGAGCCGGTGACATCACCGAGGCCTCAGGAGCATTGGCTCACATGGTTGCTGCGCGTGCTATCGCGAGACTTTGGCAAGGAGACTGCCGAAGTCTCGCCATCGTCGTCACGAGACGATGTGTATGCTAATCCCCAAGCGCTGTGAGGTAGAGCCAAGTGCTGAGTGAGCAAAGCTCACAATCTATAGTTATAATCCATCCATTTCGTTATTTGATTAACCAAAATATGTGCCTGCACCACCTCATCTCGCCTTATGTGCAGGTTAGTGCGGGTCATAATGACCATTTCAAAGTGGTAGGTTTCCTTTAAACTTTTTGAATTTGAAAATGTTGTACAGTATTATTTTGCATATGGTGGATGCACTTTACAGATGTACAAGCCTCTTATACTGGATAATAGATGACTACATGGCGCTATATAAATAAAGATACCTGGAGCATAGATGCTCTTTCCTATACTTTTCTATTAAATAATAATGTTTTACAGTAGCAAATAATGGCCATGGTGACATTGGAAAAGTATAATATTATACAGAAAAGAGCATTGACAACATTTATAATTTAAGATGAACACATGTAGATTTACTCCGCTCATTGCACCATCTCCGCTGTGTATTGACAATGAAAGGCAATTCAGTAACAATTGGCTCATCTTATTCGGGCACGTTTGGCATTGAACATTACCATGGATGAAGTGATTATTTTCCAGGAATAATGCAAATCATTTGCAAAGTAGGGAAACATAAATATAGTTTTAAGTGGCTACAAAATAAGTGCATGTGAATAGGGAGAAAGATTCCGCAAATAAACTAAGAATCGAAATCTCAGATCAGTTGGGAATTTGTGAAGCTGTAAAAAAGAAAAGTACTTTGTATATTGTGGCAGACCCAGCGCTCACAGTTGTCACTTCCGAGCGGAAAAGTTAAAAGACAAAGCTCTATCTTGCATCCAGTCTAATTTGCTAAGGCACATTCTATCTCCTGCGTTCTCAAAGTGGGAACACGTCTTCTATCACAACCTGCAAACTAGCGCGCTGAAAGATTGACAGCGAGGTGAGGAGAATGCACACCTAACACTTTGTTCAGACAGGCAAAGTTTTAATCACAGCCCCGGTGATGAGAGGGCCGGGAAGGTTCACCTTACACATACTACCCTAAACAAACAAAACCTGATGCCTTCCCCACAACACTGCCATCCAAATCACTTCCTCCAGAAACATTTTTTTTTTGTATCCCCGCTTGCTGCATTATTTAAAAGCAGGTAACAAGCATACAAAGCCTTGCATCATTTTACATCACTGAGCCTTTGAAAACAGTCTTTCCCAGTTGCTTATCTATGGTCTGATACAAATAATGGTCCATTAACTCTCGCAGGCTTTTGTGCATTGGGAATTCGTAGTTGTTTTTCCATTACTACTTAAATAAATCCCTTAAAAATGTCTGCTTTGTATCATCTATATCGAAATATTAGTGGGAGAATGTGTTGTCGTTTTTTTTTGTGGTCACATCGCGCCCACGTATTGTAAGAGAAATGTATATTCTCAGGTATACTGCACTGCTGTCAAGCCTGGATATATATATATTTATATATATATTTATATATATATATATTCAGACATATAAGATAACCTTGGCTTATGAATTACATAAGACCCTCATGAGAGACCGGTGCAACCCAACAGTGCGGCTGGAACCTGACTGTATTGGTGGCAGCCGTATGAGTTAATTAATTATGAGCCCAGAACAAAATAATTATTTAGTAACAGTTTCTTGTTAACAGTACATAAAACTGTTACTAAAAAATATTCCCATTAAGAATTATGGTCACATAATTAGCTATTATTAGCTTTAAGGCAAAATAGACTAAAAATATTCACCTGCGCTATTCTTCATCTTGATCCTGGCACT
The DNA here is from genome assembly GCA_019512145.1 of Engystomops pustulosus. Taxonomy (NCBI): domain Eukaryota; kingdom Metazoa; phylum Chordata; class Amphibia; order Anura; family Leptodactylidae; genus Engystomops; species Engystomops pustulosus. The sequence continues at coordinate 277,655,113 of CM033641.1, forward strand.
GGTCTTCTTAAATGTTGAGACACTGGGATCACCTAGAAAATAAAGTTATAATTAGCAGCACGGAACTAGGGTACAAGAGGGATAGCAGAAGCGTAGTGGGAGGCGGGGCACAATCAGATGGAAAAGGCAATGAGGGGGTCATAATGAGAGGTAGTGCAAAGAATGGGACACAATTTACGGGGTAGCAGAGAAGGGGGCCACAATGAGCGGGGGTCACAATGAGAGGGGATGCAGGGATCGCCGCCTCATTGAAAAGGAGAATGGTATAGGGGCCCTTAAGCTGGGTATTACACTATGTTGGAAAACTAGGTGGATGGATAACAGGCGTGGCTTTTGATAAAAATTTTTTTTACTCCGTGCTGGATGTACCACAATTTTTGTCCCTCTTTCTCTTAACAAAAGTTAAGGAAGTACAATATATATATATATATATATATATATATATATATATATATATATATATATTATATATGACCAAATTCAGCTACATACTGGATATACATTTAGTATAAATAGATGGGTATTCTACACATTCTCCAGGAAATAAAAGAACTGTCCACAAAAATTAATTAATAACTCATGATATATAATAATGTATTTCTAGGATCCTTCTTACTCAAATCACACATTCTTTTAGGCTCCCAGACGTATAGGAAGTTTATTCTCTCTGTGTTGTTGTGTTAGTTTGTGTTGCGGATTCTTCCTCATGAGAAAATCTTTTCTAAACCCATAATTAATATACTGCAGTTCATGACCTTTAGGACAATTTTTTATGTATACACAATAAAAGTGCAATGATATAATGTAATCCTTATCAGCAGGCTACATGTTAACACCAACCACATTTTTGCTGAGGCCTATTTATTAGGGGTATATTTAGGTATAATATATTATATTGTCCTGGTAATCACATTGCGGGTCAGTGATGGAATCCATGATGGCAGTTATAGGGCACATGACAACTGCTGCTACTAATGCTGGGGCACATGATGGGCCACATGTATCACTCGCTTTTTCTGTTGTTTTTGCGCCTTTTCATTCAGGCGCACCGTTTTTGCGCAATTTTGCGATTAAACGGCAAACTAGCCGCGCAGCAAAAATAACCAGCTTTCCCTCATCTATCTTACCAATCCAGATGTTTTGCTGCGCCTAATGATATTCATCACTTGCAACGTTTTCATTTAGGCACAAAAACGGGTGCAAAAACACTCCAGCCCGAAGGTGGCATTATCTGAGAAGAAAGCACTGAGCCCCTTTGCAGAACAGCTCATTTCTATCAGCAAAGCTCAGCCAGACAGTAGTACATATAATACAGACATTAGATACTCTGCAGACAGGAGCTGCAGACTCTATTTACAGTTCATCACCTTCTATTTACAAAACATTCTGCAAACTCCTGAGCTCACAGCAAGAGAGCTAAGAACTTTGCAGAAGTTTGCAGAATGTTGCAGATACGACATACAAGTGTCCCCCATGTAATTCTGCACAGAATCCCCCTCAGACACCAGTGTTTCTGAGGGGGATACTGTGCAGAATTACAGGGGTGCAGCAGGAGACCAGCACTGGGGGATCCCCTCCAGGAGAAGCCCCTGCGGAGGAGGTCACTGGGTGCTGGGTGTCACACACCTGGGTGCTGCTGTGAGTGTTATCTTCATTCCGGGATGTGGGAGAAGCAGAGAGGAGCTTGTAGCAGGATCACATGTAAGTGCCTGAATCTAACATTGCGCTGAAACTGCGCCAAAATTGAGCCTAAACTGTTTTAAAGTAAAGTGATTAATAAGAGGCAGAAAATATACTTATCACAGATGGTTGTAGCTTGTGATAATTCTGGCAAAACAGTGCTAAAAAGTGATAAATGTGGCCCGATATGTGCTGGTAAACAGAAAACGGGAGGCAGTCCTGTGAGAATGAATGGCTGAATAATGATGCTTTAATATTCATACTAAGATATTTTCAACTAGCTATTCATTTTAAGATTTTAGTAGAAGTGGCTACTGGGTAAAGGCTGTTTGCTTGAAGTAGACCAGCAAAATGGATAGTAGGTGACAACAGAAGGGACAACAAGTGCAGATTCAAGTTAGTTGGTTAAGACCAAGTGTAGACGATAGTACAGGCAATCCCTATGTTGCGTACAAGTTCCACAGACCTGCATATTTTAGAATTGTAGTTCCAGACAAAATTCTTTTTTTGCCACTGTGACAATTGGAGTTTCAAATTTTTTGCTGTAATGGGACCAAGGATTATCAATAAAGCTTAATAACAGACACCTTACAGCTAAACATTGCAGTCTGGGAATATAGTAAAGTATACAGAGAGCTTCACCAAAGGTCACAGTGGGTAGAGAGATCTGTCTTTAACTAGGGGACGTCTGTAAGTCGGGTGTCGTGTAGTAGGGGACCGTCTGTAATCATATGGTTGGGTGCTCACCCAAGCACTATGGACAAAATGCATGCAGAATTGCTAAAGTGCATCCGTGGGTCCTCTGTAATAAATAATCTTCCAAATGCATTATTCATTGGAAACATGGATGTGAAGATACAGAGGAGATATGGATATAACCGAAGTACGACTGGTGCAGCGAATAGATGCAAAATAACACAATAGGGGTCATTTATCTTTGAATTTTCTCTTTTTCTCATATTTTTGCAACTTTTTTGGCACAATTGTTATATTTGCCCCAAAATTGCTACTTTTTCATGCTTCCTCATCTGGATTTTAAAGATGTATCAGGCACAACACAAAAAAATTCTTGAACTGCTAATTTTGCTAGGCATGTGCAAAAGTCACAAATTTAGGCACCAATTAAAAAATTGGCAAAAGTAGTAAATATAAGACAAAAAAGAGAATATCTTAAGATAAATGACCACCCAAAAAAAGACACGCACAAATGTCCTGTCTAAAGATAAATGACCACCAATATGTTGGGTCAAATGTTGCGACACATTTATCATGTAGAGTCCGACAGAATTGTGTTGCATGCCCTATGTTAATAGTTCACCAGAAAAAGTTGGTGCAGTGCAGGGGGTGCCAGATTCATGAAGAACGTGCACCACATTTCATGAGTCTGGTGCACCCTGCTCAGGCAAACTGCACTTTTGGTTTGGTTTCATCCATATATCCACTGGGTTTGCACATCCATTTTTTGATGTTAGACAGTCCATTTTTCTTCAACAGAAAAGTAGATGACATTTTTAAAGATAACTTTAAGCAATTTCCATGAATTTGCAGATCATTTTGTACACTGGTTAGTTAAATTTTTTTAATGTCATACTTAATGTCATCATTAACACAATTATTGTTGTTATTAAAGAAATATATCATTGCTGATAATATTTCTAGTGACTTAAATAATCATTTGATGGACTTTGAATTGTATTGAAAAGTTTCCTGTTATCAACTGCTCTATTCACTTGTGAAATAAGAAAAACATTTTTTGGTTTCAGGTTTAGTTATAGTTTAAGAGTCTTTATTCCCTTTTATTAAACTGACAGGGGAGCTTATATGAGTAATTGATGTGGCCTATGTGCTCAAGATCACTGATTTTTATGAGATATTTGGAATAAATACTTACAACTTAGGTGAGGTAATAACTGTTGACAGAAAAAATATGAACAAACAGCTGTGTCCTCTGTACACTGCAGCCAATGTACACATCATGTCGGCCAACTATATTAAGAACAAATATTTTGGTATTAAATGGCTCATTACAAAGTGATGGGAAACTCTACTTTTGCTCACTTTGTGGAAATGTTTCGGATGGAAATATGATGACTGTGATAAAAATGAACTTTTGAAAAAAAGATGTAATATAGTCCCTCCAGGAGTGTGTTACAGTTAAGCCAAAACTATATGTAAACAAAAAAGTATTAACATACAACACATAATATATCCAACAAATGCAATAAAAACTTAGGCTACATTTACACTGCCACATGGGGGACGTATATATGGCCGATATACGTCCCCTATAGATGGCAATGGGTGCACGTGCGGCACCGTACCACTCCATACCCTGTGAAAATATAGGACATGTCCTATCTTTTCACGGCATACGGCACTGTGCGCCATATATCCCTATGGAGAGGGGTGGGGGTTAGCAGCGCTCACCTCCTCCTCCTTTCCCCTCGCACTGCCGTGTGCTCGCCGTGCTATGGTACGGCGGGCAACGGCAGTGTGCATGTAGCCATAAAAGGGGTTTCCACTAAACACAGTCATCCTATATGCACAGGGTAAGGGTTTGTTCCCCATTAAACACTTGTTGCGCTGCTTTGGTCTGTCCCTTTTGATAAACAGTTTTCCAAATTGGTGGCCAAGATTCCAGCTCCCTTACTGGTATATTTTAGATGTTTATACACAATTCATTAAAGGGATTTTCAAGTCTAATGGAAAAACCCATTGAGACCTGGGAAATGCTAAATTAAACAAATCATAATACTGTGCTCCACTCCAGCAACTGTTCCTTAAACTTTTGGTCTCTGATTGATCAGACATTAAAGAAGAATTGAGGCTCCTGTGACCATGGCCTCCACTCACTGGCCTCAGGGTCACTTGTGCAAGAGTGGTGACAGATTCTGTTTCTTGCATATGTGACCTTGAAGCCAGTGAATAGCCACTGTAGTCACATAACCTCACCACTGGCTGCGACTGGAAGTGTTGAAAATGGGGTCTGCCTAACTTACTCTAAACAGCAGGGGACAACTGGTTGACATTCTCATCCCACACCAAAGTGAAAACATGGAAACAAAAACTGGAAAAACACAAAAGAATGGACATACAAATATGAGTGAAACCCAAGGGGACAATGCAATACAGAATCAGGAGACAAAATGATGGTCAGAAGACTAACAGGGGTCAAAAGATCAAAGAATACAGAAGAAGACTTATAACAAGCACAGTCTCTTATTATATATCAGACACAAGGTCAAAAATATGATTAGACTGGTCCCCTGACATCAGGACAAACCAGACTAACAGGGGAAGAATGTGAGTGGAGGAGCCATCTATCTATTACCACTAGTTTAACTGAAACAAACAAAGAACAGGATACAGGAGACAGAGGGGTGTGGTGGTAATGACTTAAGACAGCCAAGATAGAAGTAAGGCAATATTCAGACTAGTGCAGAACAGAATGCAAACAAAGTACAAAATCATGGTCAGCAACGCATCTTCTGCCATTCTTTATGGGCAGAGGATGACACGGTGGCACAGATGTTACAATCCCACCTTCTCCAGCAACCAAGGGGTTGTCTAGTTAGTGCAGCTAACCATCATTGAATGTGTTTGACCAGCTTAAGATTTTAACAACAATAAAGCATAACATTCAATTTACTGTGTTCCCTCCATATAATATCGGATGACTTTCTTCTAGACAGCTCATCTAAAAAAAATTGCGTTCTCAGATACTACTGGAATTGCGTTGTTTTCCAAAGCCCGCCTGAGAAACCTAATTTTAGGTTATTTGTTACCTTCTCTCATCATTTTATTTTTCCATACTTTAATTTTAATATATGTTTTTTTTTTCGGTACAACCTTTCTCTGTCTCATATTTAAGGAACTTTTTTAAAAACATTTTTTTTTTAACCTGGTGAACCTTGTTGGTTTCGCTTGGGTAAGAAAAAATGATTAAAAGGATGTGCTCTGTTGTGTAAATTCAAGGCTTAATACCAGGCCTTTCTTCGGCTAAGGCCAAAAGATGAAAACACTGCATAGAATTCCTTCTGAGATGGTGTGCAATTACCTGTAAGCCTATAATAAAGGCTTTTGCTCGATCTAATTGAGAACACTTGTTGGAGTCAGCAATTAGTAAGGATATCAGCATTTAGGAAACATTTTATTCTTTCCCTAGTAAAAAAGAATCCGTTTATCTATATTAAGAAGGAATGATAGAAGACGGACATTATCTCCTCACTGAAGAGGTATATGGTGTCCAGGGCTACATTATAGTAGAATAATGAGCCACCTGTATCTAAACCGGAGAAGATGGATGTCAGATGGCTCTTCAATACGGTACACATGATGTGCAGAATATCAAGTGCAGATTAAGTTGCTAATGTATATTAGTATATACTTAATATTTTATTAATTGAAAAAGACATATTGACTTTAATTAGAGTCATTTCACAGGAACTGTCAATTAGCACTTGTCAAAGTCGTTAATACCAAACAGAATTCTTTTAATTAGGGATTGCTTTTCTTTCACACTCTTAAGACCAGAGGAAAAGCTTTACTTCACTAATGATCAAATAAATGCAAGATATTGAGAATAACATTACGCAATGTTTCTGTATTGATGACTTTGGCATTGGGCCATAGCGGAGCAGGTATCTCAGGTTCTACAGTCAGTGTAAGGGCCCTACTGTGGCCTCCTGCTCATATCTTCTACCATCAGGAGAGTTCATATCAACTACTACATACCTTACAATGTTCTTATTAACTCACTAAACGCTTTAAAGATCATTAAAATAATACTTTACAGAGTTATAACATGGTCAGATGCAAGAGTAGGAGTGAGGGGCCTGTCCCAAAGAGCTCACAATCTATGACTGTTTACTTCTTGTTAGATTAACTGCTTTTTTGATGACATAGGTGGGGTTTGCACATTCAGGGCTCTGGTAGGGGTATGCCAAGGACAGCTGTTAGAGTGGCTACAGATACCTCATTTGAATTATTCCTACATGAGGCTGGGGGCACTGTATTTTGACTAATAAGGCTTGGATCTAGGTAGAAATGAATGAACATGGGGGCACTCTACTTAAATTTATTAGGCTAGTGACTATGTAGAAATTAATTAATATAGGTCAGTGATGGCAAATCTATGACACGCGTGTCAGTGCTGACACACGTAGCCATTTTCAGTGACACGCAGCCGCCCGAGAGTTAAGTTTCATCCTCAGCTCCTACACAGCCAGGTGCAGTAGCCAGGAGGCTGAGAGATTGTCATGCACTAAGCTCACAGCACTCCCCTCTCCTCCTCCTCCCACGGGCCGGCCCCTCCCCCTGTGTGAGCTGTGCCTCGTGTCTCCAGTCAGCACAGGTATCATCCCGGGGCTCAGCACCAGGAGAGGTGACCCGGCCATCAACTCCACAAACTCCTCTGCAGCTCCTGATAGTTGTGGTGGGGGGAGCCACCTCTACACTGACCATCTCCACAGCAGGGATGAGGGAAGACAAGCACTCTCATCATACATAGAAGACATCATACAGTGAGTAATGTCAGTGACTGTATGATAAAAGACAGTCATCTGGGCTTGTATGTCAGTTTAGTGATGTACAAGCCCTGAAATAATTGCAATGCCTTGCAAATCGCCAGACATTGCGATTATTTTGCTCCTCATGAAGGAGATGCGGACAGCTGCGCCTGCGCCCTCACTATAACCTGTGAACTTTCATGACTGAAAGTTTGCAGGTTACTAAGCATTTCCACACCTGTCTGATTGTATTCGATCTATTACAATCTGCGATTTGCACATAGATGATGTGGAAAATACTGTAGTATGGCAGTACATGGTAGGATCGATCAGACAATCTAGGGTTAGAGTACCCTAGAAGTTAAATAATTATACATATTACATACATATAGTTATTTATAAGTATCACAAAATTATTTTTTTTTGTCAAGGTGACACACCACCCGAGTTATGCTCGTTTTTTTGCCAAATTTTGACACACAAAGCTCAAAAGGTTGCCCGTCACTGATATAGGAGTACTGTATATATATTATTGGGGGGAAGTCGCCCTTTAGTAATCATAGAGGTTGCTTTATATAAATGAGTTAATTAGGAGAGTCTGTGTATAAATTAGGAGGGTTTAGAGGTTACAACATCTATGAGTTGCAGGATGCCACGTGTGCGCAAGACAATCCTCAATGTGTGTTACTGAGCTACGACTGCTATCCAAATTTGGGCTGGTGGCACATGGGTGGAGGATGTCAGGTTATTTTTAATGCTCTTATTATTTTATTTAGAAGAATTAGGCCTTTTTTTTTTATTTGTGGAGATTTTATCTGTGTCCATCTGTGTCCCTGACAGATGTAGCGGGTCACAAACCTTTTCATAAAGGAAATGATTACAGATTAATAACATTGTAAGGACCTTACAATGTATGGCACAGATTTATCCCACTGTGTGCTTATAGAGTGGGACACGTCGTCCAGCGAACTCTCCTTCCCCTCCTCCTGAATGTGGTTGGAGGAGCGAACGGCAGCATCGGACGATTGGCTGCTGCCAATGTCGGGGTGTTTCCCCAGTGATATCACTGTCCTTATATGAACAGTGACATCACTGGGGACCTCCCTCCTGCTGAGGACGTATCGGCTCAGAATCCGCTCCCTAGAGGCTGCTATTGTCTATACTGAGCATATTCGTAGCTCAGCAAGAGGGAGCAGGATGGAAAGATGTAGCTTGCTTTGTCTTTCCATCCTCCCTTTTTCAGTGGAGGTTAGATGGAGGCAAAATCTATGCCTCTGCCAGTATACGTCAATGTGTATGTTTGGCGATTATGTCAGGAGCTTCCCCGATGTATACGCTGAGCGTATACAAAAAACTAAATGTGAACTCGGCCTAACACATTTTTGGAATAGATTTTCCAGAACTGTTATTGAATATTTAGAAAAGTTAAAGAGGACCTGTCACCTAAATTTTCGGCACTAGGAGCTGCTTACTAAAGTAAGCAGCTCCTAGTGCTTGATCAAACGCCGCAGTGTTATAGTGATAGCGTTACAGGAAACCTCCGGTAACGCTATCTAACACTGCGGCGGGGTACAGTTTAATCATCGGACAGCTTGCAAAGTATTCATGAGGGGGCGGTCCGAGGTGCTGCCTCTACCTCGGAGCGCCCCGCTAGCTCCATAGGCCGGCAGTGACTGCCGCGCGCTAGGCCACAGTCAATGCCCTAGCCACGCCCCAACCCCGCCACCTCATGAATACGTCAGACAGCTTTGCGAGCTGTCCGACAATTACATCCTACCCCGCCGCAGTGTTTGATAGCGTTACCGGAGGTTTCCGGTAACGCTATCACTCTAACACTGGGGCGTTTGATCGAGCACTAGGAGCTGCTTACTTTAGTAAGCAGCTCCTAGTGCCGATAAATTGGGTGACAGGTCCTCTTTAAGTTCTCCTCCTGACATGGCTATTGGTTATAAATATATACAGTTTTTTTGTAGGACCAGTATTGTTATTTCTTTTGGCATAATTTATTTCACATGTTATAAATTGATATACAGTATGTGACAAAAGTTATTTTTAATTCAGATGCCATATTCTCTAAACAATTCCTCTCTACAATTTCTACACACTTGCTTTATATGGGTATATATACTGTAACTCTTGTATGATTTTACCCTTTATGCTGTGCATGTATAAAGTCAGGAGAAAAAAGAAAATACACCCTCTTTAACTTATTAGGGCATTAGTCAGTATCTTACTCCAGTATCTAATTATTTGCAATTATTTGTTGGTTCCTAAGGATTTTTTTTTAAATTTTCAGACCTATTCATTTGAGGACTTTAACCCCTTGTCAATCCATGTCAGAATAGTACATCATTGCTACGTTATGTGGGCTCATGGGCTGAGACCTCTCCATACATGGTGGAGGTTTGCTGTATAATGCAACAAACACCTACTGCTTACACCAGTTTTAACTATTTAAATTGTTAACTTATATAAGACGTATTAGAAATTTACTGCCATCAGCAATAATTCTTATAAGTGCGATACATAATCATTAGATTTATTTATTTTTGGTGAGTAATTATTATAAATAATAAAACAAATAAGACTCATTATTTTTATCTAAAATTGGCTAGTGAACTATTTTAGGTATTGCTACGACTATGTGAATTGTATCTTTTGAAAATCCTTGCTGTGCACTTTATAGTAACATCATCTCTGCAGCAAGTACTTAAAACTGATTTTGACTGCGCTGTGGAGTTTGATAGGTATACTGTATATTCATGCAACTTAATAAACCTGACACAAACTGATGCGTAGGCCAAGTGTATGAATGTTCCTGAAATATTCGTATGGTGTCTGTCATATTGAACTTGTATTGTGAAAGAGAATATAAAGTCAGTTCTGTCAGCAGGAAACAAGGTTGAATTTTGAACAGGTATTGGAAACCTAACTGACATAAAATTATTGCTTGAGAATTTTTTTTAGTTATAAGTAACCTGTAAATAATAGATTACGTTGGACATCTCATCAGACTATGCTGACCAATGTAAGGAAAGCATGGTATAGAAATAAGTAAGAGTAACTGGTGAGCGGAGCAAAAACAACAAGAGCTATTGTGTAGCAATACAAGAGGTCAAATTTATCAGGGCATGTAAGCCAGCCATTCCTTACGCCAACTCCATGCTGGGTGGTGGAATGGGCCGTGATGGGTGTGTACTACCTATAGCCACTACCACTGCAATTCTATGCCTAGCAGGACCTGATGTAGAACTTCCTGGTCAGGAAGCTGGTTGTTGGATTTATCAGGAGGTTGGAAGCCAGCACAGTGGGAGGGAGAAGGTTTAATCACACGCAATAATGTATAATAAATTCCAAACCTTGAATATTTTCACTAATACAAACTAAATATTAGAGACCAATAAAGGAGCGAGGCATATGTGGATTGGCTACTGCTTCTGTGATGCTCATGAGTCTCAGGTCTATCTCAGAGTATGGTGTAACATCAGGGCCGGATTAAAGGAGGGGCTCCTGGGGCTCGAGCCCCAGGGCCCCCACCACTTTCACTTTTTAAGGGCCCCCACCAGTTTCCGACAGTCAGCGACTCAGCCCGTGGCTGCCCGCATCGCATAAAGGGGTATAGGATGTCAGCTGTGTCAGTGAGACAAAGCTGCCATCACTGGGGGAGATCGCCGATGCACTGTTTTAGCGGCAGTAGGTTGTGAAGGGACGCCGGTGGCGAGTGATGACGTCACTCTGTTGGCATCCGATCACTACATGCTGCTGCCAAAAAAGTGCATTGGCGATCTCCCCCAGCAATGGCAGCTGTGTCTTCAGTGGCCGGCGGCTGCCTGAAGAGCAAGGAAAAACCTGCAGCGTCGTGGGATCACTGGAAGGGAAGGTGAGGAAAGTATGAAGTTTATCATTTTATGGACATTTTCTACAGGGGACTGGCGGCTAAATTCTACAGGGGGCTGGTGGCTGTATATTACAGGGGGCTGGTGGCTGTATTCTACAGCTGGTTGCAGGCTATATAGTACAGGGTCTGTCAGGCTATATACTACAGGGGGCTGGCAGGCTATATACTACAGGGGGCTGGCAGGCTACATACTACAGGGGGCTTACAGGCTATATATTACAGGGGGCTGACAGGCTATATACTACAGGGGGCTGACCGGCTATATACTACAGGGGGGCTGGCAGGCTATATACTTCCAAAAACATTGTTGGAAGGGCCCCCACCAGTTTGCGCCCAGGGGCCCCCACCACCCTTAATCCAGCCCTGTGCAACATATATGTGACAGATGGGAGTAACATAATTATTCACTGTGTTGTTAAGGCTTCTGTAGTGCTCTATTCCTCATAAGTGATAAGCGTGATACATATGGAGGCAGATTGAAGAAGAAAAGGAGAGGGACTCACCACCTTGAAGTCTTCTTAGACTTTATTGGTGCTTACTTACAAAAAGACATGGCAAAAAATGTCATTTAGTCAAGAGGGAGAGTAGGAAAACAAGTGCAGGACATGACAAGAAATTTAAAGGACACCTGTCATCAGGTCTCTGTCACTATTTCTGTCACCACTACCTGTTGGAGCAGCTCACAAGGATCCCATCCCAACCTTTATCTAGTTATTTCATACATTAATCATTGTAAAATCATCTTTTCTTTATTATGTAAATGAGGCTGGTCAAATGGTCAGAGGCAGTGATGTCACCCCTGTTCCCCCTCCCCTCTCCCCCCCTGCTCATGTCTGTGTGTAATGTATAGTAAAGCATTGCTGGTATGTGTGCTGCATCTGCTGACATGCTGCATCCTCCTAATACACAGAGATACAGACATCAGCAACGCAAGTACCTGACATGTTCTGCTATAACATGGCTGCACCCTGGAGCTGTTGTATCTCTCCTATATACACACAGGCTGCAGGGGGTGGGGCCAGCAGCAAGCACATGGAGCAGCCTTTACATCATTATACCTCACTCCATTATACATCACATCATTGTAGAGGCTGTCAGTCAAGCACTGGGGGTGTGGCTGTACCTCCTACTCATGAATAAGCTGGACAGCTTGAATATGCTAATGACTCATTGGACATTTCACAGGTCATTTGCATACAGCTTTAGGACCTCATTGCTTAGGTTTACAGGCATGTAGAGGGACAATGAAGAGATAGAGGCAATGCTCTCTAATGGCAGTTTATGAAAATATATTTAGACTAGGGGGGTTATTTTGCATGACGGGTTCTCTTTAACGACGGCTGTTTTGCGCTGAGAAGCACTTCATCCGGTATGTTTGTGTATGGAGAGTGTATAGACAGACTAGAGAATCCATAGGACAACATAATTCTAGAACATCTTCAATAGTAAACTGCTTTTCATGTTTATATTTGACTAGTCTTCCTCTGCCCTCAACTCCTCCTCAAAGCCCATTTGGCGGTGATCACCTGTTTCTGCATTCAAAGAAGCCCATTTGAAGGGGGCATTTGGAAAGGTTGAGTCAGCATTAACATCACAGATTCATAATATCTGAGCCCAGTGTATTGTTTGTTTGGTTTTGTTATTTATTTAAATTCAATTCTAGCCTTAACCCATTGAGTAAATGAACAGAGTACACTGTAGTGTAGATTTGGAGAGCAGAAGAAGAGTGTAGAAAACAGGCGATACCTTTTTAAGTATATCTGATGGTGAGCTTTCGAGAATACTAGTTCTTTTCGTCAGACATGATGTTATGCATGAAACAGAAAATTCACAGCATTTTATGCACACTAAACAGTGATCATCAAAGGATATTAAAAAAACAACAGTTTGATAAATACATGGACATCTTATTTACGACAGGACAGCAATAAAAACATTAAAAACCTGTGAGGCGAGACACAAGAGCCCTGGCTCTTATCTGCTTGTGGCCTCCAGGTCAGAGGTAGGAGGTCATGAAGCTGGCATGAATGTTAAGACCACTTTGTAAGGTGTTGAATCTCCTCATCAATTTATACTCCCATTCTTTCCTTTCCCTCTGTGTCTCAAAATGTGCCATTAAAATAGTAATCTGCAGATCTTCCAAAGTATGGTCATCTCTGGAGAAATGTGCAGCCACTGGGACTGTGTCAAGAGATGAGTTGCATTGAAATAAGATGCATGTGAAGGAGCTTCCATCAGACTTCACTTTCCTGTGTAACAAGAGTTCTTCAACCCTTCTATATCATCCAGTACAAGATACTCCATTCGAGCTCTTGGAACATTTTACCAATTTGTTTACAGGCTTTGTTTTGTTGTATAAAAGATTCTTTAAATAACTTCCCATGGGTCTTATGTATCATTTATATATTTCAATCAAAGGTTTAGTCTCTTCTTTGATGCACAGTTGTCCTTATTGTTTGCCTTCTATATGTTTATTGTTGTTAAACCTTCCCAAAAAACCTCAGTGAATATAAAAATATCAAACTTTGCCAAAATCGGCTTCTATAAAATTGGTTGATATGACTTGATGGTAAAGTCATTGATGTTGTCTTCAGAGTGAATTATAGATACTGGAACATACTGAAAAGTGACAAGCTTATATCCTTGTAAAATACTGGTAAAGTGCTGTAACATAGTGGAGATAGAAAATCCTACAAAGAAAAATGTTTGCATAATACATTTATAATTTTTTAAAATATATTATAGACATTAACTATAGTGTAATGCTGAAGTGTTAATTGATGGTATACTTGGCCTTCTTTATCAAGGTTGTCCAAATTGCAAAACAATGCCAAAATATATGGTTATTAAATGCTAAGATTGTTTAAAATATATGGGGCAATATCCCTACATCATGTAATGTTAAATACTTGGAAGCGAGGGACCAACCCCAGTACAGCTGATATTTCACTCACGATCCTGGATGAACTGCTTTCGTAATGGGGGAGTAGGGTTGACTGAGAATATACTAGACAGAACAGCAAGCCCTAAGATCCAACCCCCCCAAATCCCTGCCTACTTGCCTCTGCAAATCCTAAGCAATACTTGACAACCACAAAGACAGCCCCTCCCTATGCCAAAGTGAGACATTAAACAAGACAAACACACAAAACATGGATAGTGGATAGCCAAAAATATGGGTCACAGCAGAAATAGCGATATAGAGTATAATCAGAGGAACAAGATGGTAGTCACAAACCATAAGGCAAGATTGGGAAACCATAGATTCGGATAACTTGCAGAAAACGAAAGTAGCCAAAGTAGACCCTTACTGCTATGGGTTAACCTGAGCACAACATATTTAACATGAGCAGGAAGTCTGGTGGTAGGAGGTGGTAGGAACAGGCTCAAGCAGTCACATGTTATTAACTAATTATAGTCCATAGCACAGCTCCAGAGAGACAGTAATGATTAATTCACTCTAGGCCATTGTTCACACTGCCGGATGAAAGTAAACCACAGGGAAATTCAGTGTCTCCTCTGCACTGGTCTAATGACCGACACATTCATAAATCTCCCCCATTGAGTGTGTGGTGCAATGATCCAACAGCTGAACTACAATGAAGGGGAACACTACTCAGCTGAGTCCCTGTCTCTTGGTGAGGGTCTTATCACTCAGATTTCCGCCAACCAAAACGTTTTACCCATCATCATGACGTGTCAGACTTGTTAAACTGATGGCTACCTTCTATATGTGTAACATCTGTGTTATCATCATCTTTGGTCCATGGTGTGCAACTGAGGTTAATTGTATCACTCTATTCCATTTGGCTTGGGTTTCTGGCTGTTTGGAGTTGCACCACACCCTTCTTCTCCTGCAGCCTGCACTAGGTCCGCCGGAGTTCACCATCTTCTTCCTAGTGCATGTAAGTGCTTGATTTTGCGACACACTTTGTTTTTTAAATTCCGCAGTTTTTCAGAATCCGTCGGGTTTTCCCATTGGAATTCAGCGCAAAACAGAAAAAGTCGGTAAACCCGACGAAAGAGCAGCCCTTTGTAAATGTGCCCCATTGTTGAGATAAAATGCTCCCCTCTAGGGGTGGAGTCTAGAACTTAAAAGTGTGAAGTGTCTAAATGAAAACTATCAATATATCTAAATATCTATATATTTAAATAAAAACAGTGACCAGTTGAAAATAAGGCAGCGTCCAATCACTGGCACAGATTTTCCTCCATTTGATAATATATACAAGATCTATGGTTAAGGTTAAAGGTGATAAATTTGCGGCCTTGGAAAGACTGAAGATTTTTCAAGTTTTTTTCCTCTGCCCTTCACTTTCCAGATGAAGTTCAAAAAACATATCCCAGTTATTTTGTAAGGCTAGAAAAGTGTTATGGTGACCTATATCAGATAAAGGATTACAGAGATTAGCAAAATGGATACTTAATAGCTGACCTCTTGCTTTTAAAGAGGATTGTAAAGAGGATTATTTGATAAAATATTTTATTCTGTGTATGCTCATCAGGCTTTGCTTATCATATCATGAGCCTGATTAACCAAACAATAACATCCTTTTCACAATCATGTACAATTTTCTCAATTTATTCACTTTTCGGTTTATTATAATTTTTTGTGTACTATTGTTTTAGAATACAGAATACGTAAGGCCAAAGAAGAAAGCATGAAATAACCAACAAATACAGAATATGGATGTCACCTTAGGGTCTTATGGGAAATGTAAACTAAGGCTGCATGCACACTGTCGGCTGCGGCCAGGCAGGCATATGTCAGCCGCGATGGAGAGGAGGAGGGTGACCCCTCTCCCCCCAATGGCGATCCACCGCGTATGGGCCGTAACACGGGGAAAGATAGGACACATCCTATCTTTTCCCCGTGTACAGAGTGGTACGTTGCTGCAGACATGTGGCACCGTATTGCTCCGTACGGCCATTGCCATCTATCAGGGATGTTTGTATCTACGACCGCAAGCTTGCAAACCTACATACGTCCCCCATATGGTAGTCTGAATGGGGCCTAAGTGTTAATTATCGTTTCAGCATTGGTCAGTTCCTAAACCTTTATTTTAAAGCCCTTTAAAATGCAAATGCAAATGTATGGCTATGTGCTGTGGCTGTAGCGCCATGTATAGCTGTGTACTGCGGCTGTAGCTCCATGTATGGCTTTGTACTGTGACTGTAGCTCCATGTATGGCTGTATACTGCGGCTGTAGCACCATGTATTGCTGTGTGCAGTGGCTGTAGCGCCATATATGGCTGTGTGCTGAGGCTGTAGCACAAGTGAAGAATAGTGTTATTTCAATGTGTTCTTACAAGCAAAACATCAGTAAACATCTGGGATATTTTATTATGTAATAAAAATACTGTTCTTCACTTAATTTAATGCTCGATCTCGAGCCGGCGAGATACTCGTCCGAGTAACGAGCCGGTCCGAGTATGCTCATCTTAACTTAGGACACATAGGGGCACATTTACTTACCCGGCCCATTCGCGATCCAGCGGCGCGTTCTCTGCACAGGATTCGGGTCCGGCTGGGATTTAAGATGGTAGTTCCTCCGCCGTCCACCAGGTGGCGCTGCTGCGCCGAAAATAATCTTAACGCCCCGGAATGCACCATCCCATAGAAGGTGAAGGTGAGCGCTCCCCAAGCGACACATTTTCGGTTTTTAAATGCGGCGGTTTTTCCGAATACGTCGGGTTTTCGTTCGGCCACGCCCCCCCGATTTCTGTCGCGCGCATGCCGGCCCCGATGCGCCACAATCCGATCGCGTGCGCCAAAAACCCGGGGCAATTCATGTACAAGCGGCGCAAATCGGAAATATTCGGGTAACACGTCGGGAAAACGCGAATCGGGCCCTTAGTAAATGACCCCCATAATGTATCATTATCTTAATGGCGCTGACCACTCCTAATAAAATGTACCATTGGTAGCTCAGTACTGTCTACCACATTACTAAAAGATTAAAACACAATAACAAATATCTTTATTTACCGTATATACTCATGTATAAGCCGAGTTTTTCAGCACAATAATTGTGCTGAAAAACCTTGCCTCGGCTTATACACGAGTCAATGATAAAAAATAATACTCACCCTCCGGTGTCCCCGATGTTCGTCGCGGCTCCCCGTGTCTCCTCTTCTGTCTTCTATCTTCTCTAGCCGGCAGAGTCGCGTCCATGCGATCTGCCGGCCGTCGCACACTGTGATGCAGCGCTGTCGCCACTGATGACGTCATCCGCGGCAACAGCGTCACATCACAGTGTGTGACGGCCGGCGCGATCTCCCGGCCAGAGAAGATAGAAGAGTGAAGAGTGAAGAAGCCGCCGGGAGCTGTGATGGGGATCGGAAGCCGCCGAGAGCCACAACGAACATCGGGGACAACGGAGGGTTAGTACTAAGTTTATTTTTTTATCTGTATGCTACACAGGGTGTATACTGATGGGGGCATGCTTATACTTCCTGGGGGCAGGCTGTATACTACATGGGGCTGCTGTATGCTACGTGGGGCTGGCTGTATACTACATGGGGGCTGGCTGTATACTACATGGAGGCAGGCTGTATACTACTTGGGGTTGGCTGTATACTACATGTGCTAAAATTAGGGGTCTCGGCTTATACTCGGGTCGGCTTATACTCGAGTATATACGGTAACTTTATTTTTATAAAATTTTGTAACTAGAGAGTTAGCCCATCCACATTCTATATTAATTAAATTGGAGGTATAACTTAATTATTTACCATTCCATTTTATTACACATTTCCTTGGATACAATTCTCAACACGTTGTACATTTATAATTCCTTTACTTTTTACTTTTGTGTTGGTGTTTGACTTATGCTTTTGCAGCTTATGATGGACAGGAACTGATTTGGAAAGCTTTGTGTAGCGCTGCGTAATCTGTGTGCGCTATAATAATAATAATTCCTTTATTCATATAGTGCACACAGATTACGCAGCCAGTATGTTTTGGAGTGTGAGAGGAAACCGGAGGACCCAGAGGGAACCCACGCAAACGCGCTAAATAAATAAGGAATTATTATTATTATTATTGATGTATTTTAAATATAGTTTTTTGACGTTAGGGTGGAGCCATGTCACAATGTAGTAGTGTGGGGGTGAAAGAGTCAGTAAATTAGTGCTGATTTTACGTGCTTTTAATTACAAACCTTTTTGTGAATGATAAGCATGTTGGTATTACTTTGTAATTAGGGACTCAATATCAGATATTTGGTTGTCCAAAACTCAGCACCCCCATAAATCATCTCTTCTCAGAAAGAACGAACAGAAATCAGACAACTTCATTCTCAGGTTTAGTGGATAAACCAAGTCACTGTTGGTAATATTCCTTTCAGATGAATGAGAGATGTCATATAGTAACCTGGTCTGATCACTAAGAACAGAATGGAGCTGTCTGCTGTGTGTTTCATTTCATTTTCTGTTTACCAAAAGAAGGTCAAGCCAATATGAGGTCCTATCCTATGGATGTGTTGTCATACAGACATTACCCTGCATGACTTCCTACTATTATCATACAGTAGATATCCATGAACATTGAGCCTTGTCCAAAAAAGTCTATCTAGCAATTTCCTTCCAAAATGTATATGTATACGAATAAAACAATATGAATATTCATGATCAGGAAAAGTAATAAAAATGACCAGATTCCATTGCAAACATTTGAAAGTTTTGAAATTGTGCTACCCTCCCTCCCTCCATGGTACAGTTTTCTATGTTACAAATACTCAAAGGGTAATTCAATTTAATAAATGAATGAATAAGGGGACTCTATTTTGTAGAGCATGGGAATGTTAGGGCGGCACGGTGGCTGAGTGAGTAGCACATCTGCCTTGCAGCACTGGCTTCCTGGGTTCAAATCCCACCCAGGTCAACATCTGCAAAGAGTTTGTATGTTCTCTCCATGTTTGCATGGGTTTCCTCCGGGTACTCCGGTTTCCTCCCACACTTCAAAACATACTGTTAGGTTGTTTAGATTGTGAGCCCCATGGGGACAGGGACCAATTTGACATGCCTGTGCAGCGCTGTGTAATCTGTGTGCGCTATATAAATAAAGAATTATTATTATATTATTAGAATGTATGACAGGAAGTAGGAAGATACTCACATCCTCTCCTACCCATGTTTTAATATGGCTGCTGTCCTGCTTAGCAGGTACAACATCAGGTTTATGAAACAAATCTAGCATTTTTATTCCACACCCTGGGGCACATAAGCCTCAAGTCTCTGGAAACCTGTTTTAAGCTGAACTATTGTATTTTTAAAGAGATCATGTAAATGATTATATACTATGAACAAAAGGGCTTTTCTGAAAGCTGTCAACTTGTTTTGATGAACATTAACTTCTCCTTGTAAAACACAGTAATCAAAACTGTTTAGAAACCCACAGTCTAAGGAGGTTGACTTTGCCTTTTCGTTTTTTGGTATCGCTAATAGACGTAGGTTACTCCGTTGAGGTCAATGTGACCACATAATAACTGAGTCTGCACTTTGCTCAAAGGAAATCTACCACTAGAATGAAGGATTGTAAACCCAGCACACCGACATACTGATGTGTGCTCCCTCTGGCAGGATCCGCTCTTTCTTTAACTTCCTTTGCCCTTGCTTTTAAGGAACAAGGCTTTAAAAATTATGCAAATTAGCCTACGTGGCTCCAGACTTGATTAACACCTATGGAGCCCAGAGCCTCTTAGACTCATTTGCATAATTTTTAAAGCCTTTTTTTGTAGAAACCAGGGTCTAAGGAGATAAAGGAAGAGCAGATCCTGCCAGAGGGGGCACACACCAGTATGTCAGTGTGAATGGTTTACAATCCTACATCCTGGTGGTAGATGTCCTTTAATACTAACCATTTACTGAAACAGACACAGTCTTGATGAAGGCTTCTCAAAGTATTTCTACCGATAAGCCTCACTAAGCTTTTCATTGAACCTTAAAGGAAGCATTTGGGTGGGGATCCAGTATGCAGTTGTGAGCTGCAATATATGACATGCCGGGCTGGCAAGCTGCCTAGTTTATTCTTAAAAGATTGTCATTCTGGGGAAAATAAATTTCTCTAACTAGACAAAAGTCAATGTTTTCATGTTTTACTATAATCAAACTGATATGGTTGACAATTTAATGCCTTAACACATAAAATATCTGTGGATAATCAAAATTACCTCAATCAATCATAACCTTGGCTCGTTTTTTTCCCTCTCTCTATTTAACGCCCATGCAGATTAGCCTAAGATTTTTAATAGTTTGGTTTAAAAAAAATTCATGAGTTCAGGCGTATTTTATATTTGTGTGCATTTGGAGATAGTTAAAAACCATATGCCGTCACATTTAAACCTTTGTTTTAATGTTGTGTTTTATTTAATTTTATGTATATTTTATAGCCTGCTTGCCTGTCAAGGAGATGTGGAAATGTGCTGGCAATCCCAGCTGAAGACATCATTATGAAAAAATGCTCAAGGCTTTTTCAAAGTGGGTGCTGAAACAGACATTTTCTTTCTTTTTTGCCTTTTATTTTTCACTCCGGGGGTTGCTATTAGGAGCCCTCGGAGAAGGGTATTGTCGGGTCAATTGGTGGCTGTGCAGGTTACCCTTAGGATTTCTTTCGCAAGTCCATTTTGGTGAAAGCTCCTTAAAATAAATATGAAAGAGAAAATGACATTAGAAATATGAAAAGGAATGAGAAAGCAGAATGAATTGTGGGTAGCGTAACACTTGACAGGGCTAATTTTAATATGTGACAGGTTGAGTTCAGCAAGATTTGCCATTGATACAGATAGAAAACTTCATAGGGTTTCAGAGTTGTATCTATTAAGAGATGCTGCGGCGTTCCTACAACCTGAGAACAAGTTCACTAGGGCATGCTATTCTTCTCCCTCAATAATAAAAATTGATATAAACTCTTTCAAATGACTTCCATATAATTACCCAGAAGACTCAGTAAGGAAAGACTATATCTTTGGAGTATTCCTTTATCTTTTCAAATAAGGAAGTTTTTTTTTTCCCCTTTTCCCTCTCTCTTTTGTTTCTTTGATTACTTCAGGCCTTGTAATCAAACTAAGCTTAGTTTCAGGGCCCTTGGGGCAGCATCTCTCAGCTCCCTGTCAAGCTACGTTGCGAAACAATCAATCATGTTCTCGCACTAACTTGGCGGAAGTGCCACGACAAGAAGAGTGCAATCCTTTGCTCTTGCCATGAAGTCTCGGTGACAAAAGTTTTTTTTTTTCCCTCTCCATACAAGAAGCTGACTGCATTTGGGGTTATGAATATGCAATGACTCTCATTAGTATTGAAACGCAGGAGCAAGAACTGACATCCCCCGCCACTTTTGCTGCAGCAGAATCGTCTAATGAATTGTCTCACCCTTTCACAAGCGGATTTTTTTTTTCCTGTTGTGGCTCCCAGTTCCAAGGGGAGTCGCCCGGTTTGAGAATACCATTGACTGCAGAAATTAATTGCCAGGGACCTCTCTTGATTCAGTTAAACATTGTTGAGACGGTGTTTAAATTGTCAAAACAGAAAAGTGTTAAACTCTGCATGAGACACAATCTTCATAAAGCAAAAAAACCCAAAATAGATATATACCACACCATAAGCAATACAAAATCTGACATCCTACTGGGTTGTTTATTAGCTAGTTAAATGGGGGGATAACAGAGCTGAGAGCAACTTGCCTCAAATGAATGGGCCGCTAACACACAGCTTTTCTTGGAGCCTTTTACCGTTTGGATTCTCTTTTTTGTGTGTGTCCCTGGTCCTCTGCCAAATATTTTAAGGCAAAGACAAGCAATCTTTCCTGAATAAGTTACATATAAGGGAAGGCTTTTCCATCACTGATTAAGATATTCAGACAAAGTGATGTATATTGCATGAGCTGATACGGGACTACATTTTCTTTACAATGGGAAATGTTACATAGCATTCTGTCACTGGCAAATTAGAAGAATAGTTACTTGTAAGTGTAGTGAATAAAAAAATAGCTTCTACTATTGGAAAGTAAAATCCAGGGATGTGGAAGATATAACAATTTACATATCAAAAAATATAACAAAAATAGCTGTTGGCATGCAACAGTATACCGGTAATCATTTATAATTTTTTGGGATTCGGTTTCTACATGGATTTTGGATTTTATGGCTCAATCCATATGACATGTAATTTATGGGGAAATTTATCACTGCTTCTACTCCAGTTTTCTTGCAGTGCGCAAGAATTTGCGATTATTATGTGACTACGGTATCTCCTCGCCATGTGGGTGTGCTGGGGGCCTAGTGGGTTGCGCTGATGATGGAGTTGGTGAACTTTCGTTTGCATGTTTTTAAGCAAAACTATGCCAGATCCGATCTGGCGTAGCTTTGTCTGATGCCCGCACCACCTGGCGAATACATGAGGCTTACGCCTCTTGATGAATCTGCCGGGACATGGGGGGCATGGCCACTGTAATATCATAAATCATAAATCCCCCCTTTAGTCTTCATTTTGAAACAAAAACTGAAGAATTTTAATGATAAGTGGCGCTATATTTCCTTTCCTACAAATCTATATCATTTGGTTTTTATCTATACATACATAGACCTGAAGGAAGGCACATACTTTAGGCAAATAATGCCAAAAGGTATAAATTGACTGCAGGATCGGACTCCACAATTTATTTAATTTCTGTAACTATGGAAACATTTTGATGTGCATAGGAACTTCAGAAATAAAACAGTAAACTCATTTAATAATAATTTTTTTCAGCCACTTTTGAATGAAATTAGGGTTTCCTGCTATCATAGACATTAACACTGCACATAATGACAATGTGGATACAGTGGATGCCAGCAACCGGCATGACCGTAGCAATCAAGATGGTGGTATTGACAAGATTTACAGATGTGACTGTCCTCCCTGGCTGCACTATCCTCTAATCTGGTTCTGAAAGCATGCATACAAATACTGGAATTTTTACCATTCTTGATCTTCCAACACCTTATTCAGTATGTTGTTCAATTGGATGGCAAAAACCTGTGTGGGATCTCCATTCAGTACCCTATAGCATTAAGCATCAAGGAGGATAGTCAGACACAAACGTTTATAGTCATTCCTATCAAGAATGACTATATTAACCCCTTTGTCCGACGGTTTTATGATAATATTTTGATCTTTTTAAGGGAAAGTAACACATGAATCTCTGCTTTATTTAGATTGCTGTATGACCTATTTGTGGGTTGTATTTTGAATAGTTCATTTACCTGTAGCTCCTCAAATATATCAATGGCGTCAATGTTGATCACAGATGGTGGAGACTTGTTCTTAGGTTTCTAATCCGTAAATGGATCAAAAACCTCCCCCTTTTGTCCTTGATCCCCTAACTCTTCCAAGGTCCTGAAGCCTCCAAGGTTCCCTTTATTGATTCCTAGATCTTTATATCTCTTTTTCTCCATGATCAACATATATTTTGCCCACTGTAATTTTCTGGTTGGTCCTTTATCCAGGTAAAAAGATCCAAAGTTCATAGTGTGTATAAAGGATAAACCTTTTAGATAAAATTCCCACATCCACCTTTGACATATGTTGATTGGATAAATTAATTATTTTAAGTATATTATCCCTTTTTGAATTGGTCCTCGGGTATCTAGTTCAACTGTCTAATGTTTAATGTCATGGTAGGAGGTAATTCTGGCCTACTCCTCATGTTTTTTCTTGCTAGGCCTATCTTTTAGGCGGTACTCTGTAATTGGGCGGCCCTGAAAAAAATGGTGTTCACCCTGGAATTCAGTGTTTGAAGTACCCCTGCGCAACTCCCTCTACCTCCTCATCCTACTCTTGTACACCCTCTTTTGCCACGTTTCGATTTGCTTTTTGTTCTGGATTTGGTGGTCTTCCCTGATTTCTCAGTGCCTGAGGTATCGTAGTCAGTGGAAGGCTCTGATGAATCGTAAGCCCTGTTTTCTTTTAAATCCGTAAGATCTCTGATGGGATGGAAGTGTTTTCTATTTTTAATGAAGTTTGTGAATTTCTCAAGGTTTACTTGGAGATTTTTCTCTTTCTTCTCAAATGATCTGATGAGAATGATTTGTTATCTCAAAGTACTCATTTAATTTTATAGAATTTTTTTCTAAGGCACTTCATAGGCAATAACCCGATAAGTCTTACAGAAATCTCAGTTATTTCTTTTCCCCACTTTTGTATTAATTTATCTGGTTCAAGTCCACTCAACGTGTTTCCCCGAGTACTTAGTTGGGCACATCAGGAAAGTATAACAACAATTTTTTTTATCACAGAGAATAGAATATAGAACATTAGTAATTGAAGCAGAAGCTTCAATATGTCATATGACTAAGGACTGAACATGTAATAGTCCGAAATGCGTTACCTTTGCTTATTTTTGGTTTTTTTGGTTGTTTTTTCGTGTCTCCATGTTTTCCACTATGTATATTTTTTAAAAAAGAAGAAAATTAAAGTTGTCTACGATGTCTTAACAGCGATTCTTCACTAACATTTTTTTCGGATGCTGGATTTCCCGCCCTTCTATGCTTCTGCTTCAATTACTACTATTGTATTACACTGGATCCCCGGACTAGTTACAGGGACTTTCCGTGCACCCAGCCGAATCACACTTCAGGAATATTGCAGCCTTCAGAGGGGTGAGCTGTTACCAAAGCATTTTTTTGTCTTTTTCAGAATATAGAACATGCTGGTGTCCTGATGGCTTTAAGGGATGAGTCTCCACCCACCCCTGCCCCCACGCAGATGTCACAGTTGACGCCTATTGGTTAAGGCCGTGTGACCATTTTACAGGAGGGACAGGAGGGGCCAGAATTTGAGATCCTGTCCTACTTGTTTACTGTCCCGGACTGACAGCGGCTGGATCACGCAATAGGTAAGCATTCAAAAGAGAACATTGTTCCCTTTTCTTAATATGTACAGAAACTTACATCACTTAGACAGTGTAAGTGGTATCATTGGAAGCCAAGCAATTTAAAAGAATCACGTATCTTAGAAAAATTTTGGTATCTACTTCAGAAAGATGGAAACATCAGAGAGAAACTGGAAATCCATCCCTCAGTTACATATAGAAGAGGACTCTCCATAGTTTCCTCAACCTGTCTACATTGAAGAATAAATGGCTTGATAAATAATAGGGTACCTTTATTTGTGGTGCAATGCCTGTAAACACATCTGTCTAAGCAAAAAGTTTTGTAGTGTAACTATGGGTACATCCTAAGACAACAGAGAGTTTTCAATTGTCATACAATGGATCTTCCATATAAGATGTGTTAAACCCAAGGGTCTAAATGATGCAATTTAATTTGCCCTGTTCATTGTTTGAAATACATCTCCTTGATTGATCTGTATACAGTGTGGCTGTCTAAATAGCTATTCTCAAATACACATGTTTGACAGCTGGAACTAGGTATGTTTGGCATAGGCAGTATGATCTATGATGCGATCAAATAAATAGCATGGTATGCATTAAGCATAGGATGCTTTATGCTTATCCTTTATTTTGGTCATGATAGACTGCACTGCCTACCATATACATATACTTTATTTATATAGTGCACACAGATTACACAGCGCTCCCCCTCGCCGCTCCTCAGACTAATGGAGCAGACGGCCACGCATGACCGTTCTGCTTCATTAATCTCTATGGAGCTGACGGAGATCGGAGAGCACTGTGCTCCGACGGACCCCTTGTTCTCACGATCGGTGGGGGTCTCAGTGCAGAATCCCTCACTGATCAGCAAATTAGGCCCTATGACGGACGCCGTCATGTTCTATCCTATTCTCTGTGATAAAATATTGTTGTTATAGTCTCCTTATGAGCCCAACTAAGTACTGTGAGAACATGTTGAGAGGTCTTGAACCAGAGAAATTAGAATATGAATATGAGGCAGTGATGCATCATCATGTGTTATGAGGACTCCTGTACGTAGTGTGGAGCCATTAATCTAGCCTCATAGCTAATACATAGATTTTAGTGAGTTTGCCTATATCAAAGACAACTTGGCTCTCCACATACGCTCTAGTCTGCGGAGCGACCATAGATGTTGTGCTGTATAACATATCTATATGACATCTTTTGCTGCAGTATGCTCAAAAGATTTGGTTATTGAGTCTTATATTCGGGGGGCTTGTCAAAAACACTGACAGACACTTACTGAGTAACCACTCTTTTTAACAATGCCCAATAAAAGTTCTGTTTTTTTTTTCCTTTATTTTCAGTGATCTGTTAGATTTCTAAAAACAGAATATAATATCAATTTTTTCAGTAAAAAAACAAATTGACATGGTGCCCACAAAGGAATTAATGGTTGCAACATAAAGCTTTTATTGACATAAATAGGTGTACACTCTACACATTTTGGGAGTGTTTTTCCTCCCTCTTTCAGGTCTATATAGCTTTTTGTTTTGTGGATTATAGGTGAGTTCACAGATCACTCTGTATAGTTGGTATCGATATAACATTGTTCCCAAAATTTGCAAATAATTTTTTTGTTGAGAGTTGACTAATTTTGACAGGTACAGGACAAAATGGACGGCTGGTCTTATATTTCCTTTTAGACATTGTCAACCATCCCTCACTGATGTAATAGTTCTGAATAGAATACAACAGAAAAAAGTGGTAGCCTCTATTGGAGTATTAAAACTCAGTACTGTGGATGAGTATTAACTAGAGATGGGTGGACCCGTTATGGTTTGGGCTTTGGCCAAGTTCTGAAGGTTTGGTTCCGGTAATGAATGCTAACCCCCACTGGGTGTTACCCTTTAAATGCCTTATTTTCAAAACTGTCCTGAGACAGAAAAAAACTTAGCTTTTAATTGTAGTTATTGGATAAAATATAGCCTAATGTTCACACTAAATTTTCTTAAAAATCACACGTTGTGGCTGCTATCGTACACTTGTGGATATTTTAAGGTGAGTATCTACTCAATGTGTAGTCCTCAAATAATGGATCTCTGCAGCGATCCTATTTACATCCTCAACCATGTCACTTTAAAAATCAACAAACACGAGTCCCCCGGACATGTTTCGCCGGAACACCAGCACCATCAAAGGATTGGGGCTACTGATTTGTGGGAGGAGCTTAGGTAGGTATACATAATTTCTGGGTGGGTCTAGTTCTGGCCATCCTGTTAGGATGGCCAATTACATAAGGTTTCTTTTTCAGTTGCTAAGCAACCTCATATTGACCCATATAATAGCCAATGAGTATGCTAGATAAACATCCCGGGTCTTTTTAAGTACTCAGGAAGTGACTCAATATTTTCTCGGACTATGTCCCGATTGGTGTAAATGGCCTATTACCACTTACCTAATCTACCAATCCACTGGTCCGCTGCTAGCCGGGTTCATCCCAAGTTATTACTTCACTAAGATTCTGTTAGTCTATTGGCTACAGATTACGTGTCAGCTGTGCAACAATATTATCATTGGACACTTACCGATAGATCTGGTTATCGCGATAAGCTGATTTGTCAAATCTCGCGATAGCCCTTCTGAGTGATTCCACTGGGCCTGCATCTTTACTCGGAGTCTCAACCATGCATAGATAGGTTGAAGAGTTCTCTTAGACCGCCGCGGTACTTGGGGACTTTGCGCATGCAAAATTGAAGGAGCGGTGGAGCAGAGGTAACAATATCTAACATAGTCACTATATGCATGCGCAATTTAATTGAGACTTTCTAGGTACCTCGCTAGATTTATAATCATGGTGACCCAAATCTAATAAAATCATAAGATCACAAAAATCATAAAAATAAAAAGTCCAAGAGAGGGCGATTTGGATCGCAAGTTGCTTCAAGTTGAAGCTAAATGGGTTTATCAATTGGTTTCTTTAAGCCCAAAAGGATTAAATGAAGGGTTTTCTTATTCTGCATTTCTTTGAAATTGCTGTACTTTTTTTTTAATGTTTTAAGTTATACACAATGACTTAATGATAAAAAACCCCACAGAGTTAGGAGCTCTTTGGAGTAGGTTTATTTATTGTTCTTTTCCCCACGGGATACAAAAAGTATACAATACCACCACTAATATAAGTAGACCAGTGGATTGGTGGATTAGGTAGTGGTAATAGGCTGTTTACACCAATCGGGAAATAGTTCCGAAAATATCCTGAGACCTGGGATGTTTATCTAGCATACTCATTGGCTATTATATATAGCAACCTAAATAGAAACCTTATGCAATTGGCCATCATAACAGGATGACCAGAACTAGACACACCCATAAGTTATATATACCTACCTAAGCTCCTCCGACGAATCAGTAGCCCAGATCCCCTGATGACACTGGTGAGGCTGTAAATAGGATCGCTGCAGAGATCCATTATTTGAGGACTACACATTGAGTAGATACTCAACTTTAAATATCCACAAGTGTATGATAGCAGCCACAACATGCGATTTTTAAGAAAATTTAGTGTCAATATTAGGATATCTTTAATCCAATAACTACAATTAAAAGTTAAGTTTTAGGTCTGACCAACAAGGTTTTTTTCTATCTTAGACAGTTTTGAAAATAAGGTGTTATGTTGCCTTGGCAGTCCTAAAAGGCCTATTTGTGTTGTTAAATTGTTACCCTTTAAATGCCGCCACAAGCATTTAACTGTCATTTTCCCAAGGGTCATTGCTCAAGGGCACTCAAGCAGTCATTTGCCGGCGACATTTAAAGAGTTAACATTCATAGTTTCTACGGTTGAAAAGAGACACTTGTCCATCAAGTTCAACCAAGGAAGGGAAGGGATTGGATGAGGAAGGGATTTAGGGGAAACTATTCTATATAACATAACCATCAATGTTATTTAGGTGTAAAAAGGCATCTAGACCCTTCTTGAAGCTATCCGCTGTCCCTGCTGTGACCAGCGCCTGAGGCAGGCTATTCCACAGATTGACCGTTCTCATAGTAAAAAAGCCCTGTCGCCTCCGGTGATTAAACCTTGATTTCTCCAAACGGAGACAGTGCCCCCTCGTCTTTTGATTTGATCTAATCTGAAACAACTTACCACCATATTTTTTGTATGGACCATTCACATATTTAAATAAATTAATCATGTCCCCTCGTAGTCGTCTCTTTTCCAGACTAAATAAATCTAGTTGTTTTAATCTTTCCTCATAACTGAGACCCTCCATACCCCTTATCATTTTTGTGGCTCTACGTTGAACCCTCTCCAGCTCCAGGGCATCCTTTTTATGGACCGGTGCCCAGAACTGGACAGCATATTCCAGGTGTGGCCGAACCAGTGCCTTGTATAGTGGTAATATTACATTCCTATCACGAGAGTCCATACCACTTTTGATACATGACAAGATCCTACTGGCTTTAGAGGCAGCTGATTGACATTGCATGCTGTTATTCAATTTATGATCTACTAGTACCCCCAGGTCCTTCTCAACAAGGGACTCTCCCAGATTCGCATTTGGTGCCAGCACCAATGGTGGATGTTAACGCAGGGGGTCAGCTTGAACATTAACACTGCACCCTCCCTTGCCCAGTTAATCGAAGATAATAAAGGGTGCGCTGAACCTTGCAGTCATGTTCCTGGTGCTCCAAAACTCTAATTAGCATGCAAATAAAAATGAGGATTTCTCTGCACTCAGGCCACAGATTTCCTCAAGAAGGACATGGTTATCATGCTGTGTACTACACCTACAACACCATGGGGCACATTTACTTACCCGTCCCGCTGCCGCGATTCACTAAGATGCGCCCAATTTCCTGAATGTGTCGCTTCCCCGCTGCGGTCCGCCGGGATTCACCTTCTTCCCAGTGTGCTGATCTTGCGACACAATTTGAGGTTTAAATTATGTGGTTTGTCCGAATCAGTCGGGTTGTCCGACGGCCGATGCACAACAATCCAATCGCGTGCGCCAAAACACCTGTGCAATTCAGCGCAAACCAAAAAATTTCTGGAAACCCGACGGAAATGCGTCCGACTGACCCTTAGTAAATGTGCCCCCATACGTTTAGTTTATATGTGACCTGGGAGCTGACATATTCCTTTTAAGCTCCGGAAGAAATCTTGTAGCCTTGCAATTGCTTGTGACCACACCCAGCCTTAACTCCTGTCAGTATTTCATGGCTAACAACTGCGCATGAGATTAGATGCTGTCACTGATATAAAATCTAAATAGTTAACATGTTAAAAAGACTTACTTTAATCTACAGTTACGTGTTAAAATAATCCTTTGCTGCATACGATGGCGTTCTTCTCTGACCTACGTGAGCACTGTAATCCTTTCCTCCCGTTAATGGATGGTTTGTTGGCAGTTCTTGAAAGACCTGTAATTTTATAAAGATCAAGTGAAATTACTTAGAGGAGTAAAGTGAAGTAAAATAGGGAGTTGAGCTTTTATTGGGCCAACAATAGTGTATAGTTCAGAGATTTCCTTCTGATCACCAAAAAATACGGTATGCAACATGCAATTACTGATTAACAAGAGGACGTTCCTGCGTCTGAATATTCTGTTCCTTTTCATTCCCCTAGAAAGGTGACCTATAAAGCTGAAAATTTTACACATCTGATGGGCTGACTCTACCCCAGATCGATTCTGCAGGTGTCTGATAATATGGCTGAAACCTGAAATCAAGAGATTTGGAATATTTCAGTGGTCACGGATGAGGAAACAATGGTTTCAATAAATACACAAAGGATAGACTAACCTTTGTAGGACAAAAATTCTCCATCTACAGCTAAAATGTTTGAGAAAGAGGTGGACAAGCATTATCCCTCATCTTATTGAAGCTCAATCCTGCTGCACTAGAAAAATAACAATACAAACACAAAGAAACTCAAATATAAAGTGACTTTCACTTTCATCCATCTATGGTTTGGATTGTAAGTCCAGGGTGACTTTGCACAGTTATTTTCTTTTTGGTGTTTCTGCCTGGTTCCACTTTTTAGTGATTTATGGATTTTTTGTGATGTGATTCATATATATATATATGGGTTTCTTAGATCTTATTATAGGTTGTACCCAAGCTTCATTTCAGTGTTCTTTGTTTAAGGGGTTGGCCAATTGTAAATCTGTTGCAGTATACAGTTAGGGCCAAAAATATTTGGACAGTGACACAATGGATATCACCAAACGCTGGGTTTCCTCTTTCTTAATGCTTTGCCAGGCCTTTACAGCCGCAGCCTTCAGGTCTTGCTTGTTTGTGGGTCTTTCCGTCTTAAGTCTGGATTTGAGCAAGTGAAATGCACGCTCAATTGGGTTAAGATCTGGTGATTGACTTGGCCATTGCAGAATGTTCCACTTTATTGCACTCATGAACTCCTGGGTAGCTTTGGCTGTATGCTTGAGGTCATTGTCCATCTGTACTATAAAGCGCCATCCGATCAACTTTGCAGCATTTGGCTGAATCTGGGCTGAAAGTATATCCCGGTGCACTTCAGAATTCATCCGGCTACTCTTGTCTGCTGTTATGTCATCAATAAACACAAGTGACCCAGTGCCATTGAAAGCCATGCATGCCCATGCCATTACGTTGCCTCCACCATGTTTTACAGAGGATGTGGTGTGCCTTGGATCATGTGCCGTTCCCTTTCTTCTCCAAACTTTTTTCTTCCCATCATTCTGGTACAGGTTACTTTTCCAGAGCTGAGCTGGCTTCTTGAGGTTTTTTTATTTGGCAAATTTAACTCTGGCCTGTCAATTTTTGGCATTGATGAATGGTTTGCATCTAGATGTTAACCCTTTGTATTTACTTTCATGGAGTCTTCTCTTTACTGTTGACTTAGAGACAGATACACCTACTTCACTGAGAGTGTTCTGGACTTCAGTTGATGGTGTGAACAGGTTCTTCTTCACCAAAGAAAGTATGCGGCGATCATCCACCACTGTTGTCATCCGTGGACACCCAGGCCTTTTTGAGTTCCCAAGCTCACCAGTCAATTCCCTTTTTCTCAGAATGTACCCGACTGTTGATTTTGCTACTCCAAGCATGTCTGCTATCTCTCTGATGGATTTTTTCTTTTTTTTCAGCCTCAGGATGTTCTGCTTCACCTCTATTGAGAGTTCCTTTGACCGCATGTTGTCTGGTCACAGCAACAGCTTCCAAATGCAAAACCACACACCTGGAATCAACCCCAGACCTTTTAACTACTTCATTGATTACAGGTTAACGAGGGAGACGCCTTCAGAGTTAATTGCAGCCCTTAGAGTCCATTGTCCAATTACTTTTGGTCCCTTGAAAAAGAGGAGGCTATGCACTACAGAGCTATGGTTCCCAAACCCTTTCTCCAATTTGGCTGTGGAAACTCTTATATTGCAGCTGGGAGTGTGCACTTTCAGCCCATATTATATATATAATTGTATTTCTGAACATGTTTTTGTAAACAGCTAAAATAACAAAACTTGTGTCACTGTCCACATATTTCTGGCCCTAACTGTACATGTCACTGCCTGTATATTTATATATACCTCCTTTGAGAGTTTCAGCCTATCCCTCTTCTCACCATGCTGGCCTCTGTATATACAGTTGGGAAAAAAATGTATTTGGTCAATAACCAATTGTGCAAGGTCTGCCACTTAAAAAAATTAGAGAGGCCTGTAATTGACATCATAGGTAAATCTTAACTATGAAAGACAAAATGACAAAACAAATCCAGACAATTCCATTGGCTGATTTTTAAAGAATTTTAAAGAAACTATGAAAACTATGAATTTATTTGTAAATTATGGTGGAAAATAAGTGGTCAATAACAAAGGTTCATCTCAATAATTTGTTGGTAATGACAGAGGTCAAACGTTTTCTATAATTCTTCAAAATCTTGGCACACACTGTTGCTGGTATGTTGGTATCTAGAGCAGTGATATTTTGGGGTTGTCGCTGTGCAAAACGGACTTTCAACTCCCTCCAAAGGTTTTTTATGGGGATGAGATTTGAAGACTGGCCAGGCCACTTCAGGATCTTGAAATGCTTCTTACGATGCCACTCTTTCATTGCCCTTGCTGAGGTTTGCACTCAAAATCTCACAATACATGGCCCCCGTCATTCTTTAATTTACACTTTGCAGAGAAACAGCCCTTCATCATGATGTTACCACCCCCATGCTTCACAGTAGGTGTTCTTTGGATCCAACTTAGCATTCACCCTCCCCCAAACACGACAGGTTGTGTTTCTACCAAACAGTTGTACTTTGGTTTCATCTGAATATATGACATTCTCCCAGTACTCTTTGGGAAAATGCTCTTTAGCAGATTTCAGATGGACCCGGATATGTACTGGCTTAAGCAGGGGACATGTCTGGCACTCCAGGATCTGCGTCCTTGGGGGTGTAGTGTGTTATTGACGGTAGCCTTTGTAACGTTGGTCCCAGCTTTCTGGGAACCATGTGGTTCTGCTTTTGATGACCATTCTTGTGATCATTTTGACCCCACAGGGTTAGATCATGCATGGATCATCTCAGAGTATCAGTGGTCATGTATGTATTACATTTTCTAATTATTGCTCCCACTGTTTATTTCTTCACACCAAGCTGCCTCCTATTGTAGATTCAGTCCTCCCAGCCTGGTGCAGGTCTACAATTTTTGATTCTGGTGTCCTTTGACAGCTCTTTGGTCTCCACCATAGTAGAGTTTGGAGTGTGACTGTTTAAGTTTCAACAGGAACCATTAGTACAAGCTATGTGTGGAGGACAGAAGCCTCTTAAAGATGAAGTTACAGGTTTGTTTGTAAGTGACCAAATACTTATTTTCCAACATATCTTATGTAAAAGAGTGGACAACGCCTTTATTTGGAGGGGGGAAATGTTTGTTGGGGTTTGTCTTCAATGTCGAAAATGGAAAATGTGTTGGAGAAATTTCAATAAAAATGATCTAATTTAAAAAAAGTATCATTAGTTATATATGAAGTGTCTTCTGAATGATGCATCTGCAATGGAAGCCTCAAAGCAAAATGCAAACATACCCTTACATTTAGTTAAAATGGGAGATTCCTGAAGACTCTTGGGGGCCACAGGGCAAAAGGTCAGCTCTCTGCAGCCAGTCTATAACTTAGCAGCATCACATTAAATTTTTGTGGCAATATCCTTGAAGCGTGCGGATGGACCTTTGACAAACAAACAACATGAAAAAATGAAACATGTTTTACTTGGTGGTAGGTTGTTGCTTAAGAAATTAGAAGCCCACAAATCGTTTTGTCCCT
Source organism: Engystomops pustulosus (assembly GCA_019512145.1). NCBI lineage: Eukaryota > Metazoa > Chordata > Amphibia > Anura > Leptodactylidae > Engystomops > Engystomops pustulosus. The sequence continues at coordinate 277,689,341 of CM033641.1, forward strand.
CCTGCTTACACCAGAAGCCTCCATGTTTGATAGACGCGTTATGGTAGATGCATTATTGTAGATGCATTATCGTAGCCACAATATGGTAGACACATTATGGTAGACGCATTATGGCAGACGCATTATTGTAGATGCATTATGGTAGACACAATATGGCAGACCCATTATGGTAGACCCATTATTGTAGATGCATTATGGTAGACACAATGGGGCAGATTTACTTACCCGGTCCATTCGCGATCCAGCGGCGCGTTCTCTGCGCAGGATTCGGGTCCGGCCGGGATTTAATAAGGTAGTTCCTCCGCCTTCCACCAGGTGGCGCTGCTGCGCTGAAAAGCATCAGAACGCGCCGGAATTCACCGAGGCCGGCTGAGTGAAGGTAAGCACGTCCCAAGCGACACATTTTCCGTTTTTAAATGCGGCGGTTTTTCCGAATCCGTTGGGTTTTTTGTTTGGCCATGCCCTCCAATTTCCGTCGCGCATGCCGGCGCCGATGCGCCACAATCCGATCGCGTGCACCAAAATCCCTGGGCAATTCAGGTACAATCGGCGCAAATCGGAAATATTCGGGTAACACGTCGGGAAAACGCGATTCGGGCCCTTAGTAAATGACCCCCAATATGGTAGACCCATTATGGTAGACCCATTATGGTAGACACAATATGGTAGACCCATTATGGTAGACGCATTATTGTAGATGCATTATGGTAGACACAATATAGTAGACGCATTATGGTAGACGCATTATGGTAGACACATTATGGTAGATGCATAATGAAATATATTGCACTTGACCCAATGCATTAGATACAAGATGCATTAGATACTAATAATCAATATTACAATTATCCATTAAGACAATGGCAGCACGCTAAAATATTTAACATTTATAATCGGTTGAACAGAAGACACAAATCTAATTAGAATCTGGAAGTCATTTTTTTGAGGCTAAAACCAACATTTTCTGGTAAGTTGCATTTTCTCCAAGTACATACACACAATTATATTATCTATTTAAAAGTCAGCGAGCACAAGCCCATTTCATGTACACATGAGCACACCTCTTCTTGTAAGACATATTACTAATAGTCATGCAACAGTGCTGTGACCTTTTGAATGGTTGTTCCACATAAGACAGATCTTACTGCCTCATTAAAAATAATGGAGGCACACTAAAAAAAAAGGCTGCCTTGGGCATACCACTAGTAAAGTACACAAGGGTTAACCTATTTTTATAAATTATTTTTTTTACATTTCGTCAGATGACTTTCATGCTGCAGGAAAATTGTAGCATAGAAAAGTTTACACAACTATCTGCAGCAATAAATCTCAAGGACACGTTACTTCACTGTGTCAAGATATAAAGAAATGAATATAGGGAAATAAATAAATTTACATAAATTTATACTAATAAAACTCATGATTGTCTAAAACCGAAATCATAGCAGCAGATTATTTAAAGTGACACTGTGACCAGATGCCGTTCCAGCATTCACTCTTTTATGTTAAAACTCACCCTTTTACCTATGAACATCATCCCCAAAGTCATATACAAATAATCTTATTTTGTCTGAGATGAGTCACTTTTGGAGGTTAAGGGAGCAACACTTGCGATGCCCATATCTTGGGTTCCATAGTACCTGCAACCACTATACATGATAGGAGATTCTCATCTTTTAAATTGCATCAGGCTTTTGGTTCTGTGAGCTACAGAACTGGAAATATCTTTAAAAATCAATATTACCATCTGCTCTTCTCACAACCATTTCTAGGACTTCTCCCATGCATACTCTGGAACTCTCTACAAAATGTGTCAGACATTCCCTATTTTCCAAACCTTCAAACGTAACCTGAAAACCGACCTGTTCAGGATCCCCTACAATGCACAAAAACATGCCAGACATGGCAAACTGCAGTCTCATACAGTCTGCATTATTTTAAAGAAACCCATCTTAGGCTGCCTGGGACTATGGTGCAAATACTGTATATATCATAGCAGTAAGTTCTTTCTTGTAGAGATAAGCAGATTTGATGTCTGTATTTGGGTTCTCTGTTCGGGTTTGGGGGGGAGAGGGTTCCCCTGGCCAATCACAGCCATGGCTAGTAGCTAGGGGCCTTAATTTCCCGGATTGGCTGTTCGTCCCCCAATCCGACATAGCTAGAGTTGGGTGGCCTAAACCGAACACTGAGCACTAACACAGACATCAAGTTTGCTCATCATGCACATATTCATTTCTGTGTGTCATAGGTTTTTAACAAAGGTTGATCGTTGTCAACAGACGATCTACATGAATGCCAGGATTCAAAGTTCCCCAGGAGAACATGGCTCATCTTGTTGCTATCTCCCAATGCCCCAGTGTCAGTGAAGCATTGCCTAAGACCCACTTTTGGTAGGTACCAACAAATGCAAACCAGTAAAAATGCTTTGACCCATCCATCTAGCCATCACAATATGTCCCTCATCACCCAAATCATGGCATGAACTTTAACAATTGATCAGATATTTCCCCTTCAGTGTCTGTTTTAATCATTCATTTAACCCAATGGCACTCTATGCTTACAACCTCCATCTCAAGAACATATCTTGCATCCGACCCTTCCTCTGTCCACTGGTTAACTATTGCGCAGCGAGTTCAATTTAAAATACTAACCATGACCTACAAATCTCCATATTTCTCTGAACTCATCAGCCAATACCATCCCACATGTAATTTCCCTTTTCTCACAGGATCTTCAGCTTCACTCTATTACCATCTGCTCTTCTCACAACCATTTCTAGGACTTCTCCCATGCACACTCTGGAACTCTCTACAAAATGTGTCAGACATCCCCTATTTTCCAAACCTTCAAACGTAACCTGAAAACCCACCTGTTCAGGATCACCTACAATGCACAACAACGGCACTGCTCTGCTCCCTCACTGCATGTCTCTAGCCACCCTCCCACATAGATTGGGAGCTTTCACAGGCTGGGTCCTCCTTCCACTTGTATCCTGATCATTGTAGTTTTGTATTTGTACTTGCATTTGTTCCTGTCTTAATGTAATGTATGTGAACTTGTTACTGATTGTACAGCTCCATGGAATTAATGACGCTCGATAAATAAATAATAATAATAATAATAATATTATGTAATGCATGTTACTTATTCCCCCACCAGGGGGACCCACCATTGTGATGTCCATATGAACTAATTGACAAGATGAAGGGGGGCTGTCATTTTGTCGGTATTAAGATTATTCTATATTTTGTAAAACTGCTCCCACAATAAAGACTTATACACATTACATAAGGGAAAACACCTCCATAAAACTGCTATTGTTATAAAAGAGAGATTATGCAAATATCTTAAAAAGATTTCTTCACTGTGTTTTGCCTTACTCTAGGAAATATTTTGGAATAATAACTTTCCTTTAAACTTTGCAGTAGCTGTAATACAAATAATATTCCTAATAATATTAACCCTTTATTTCTGCACCTGTTTTACATGTTAATGACCAGGCCTTTTTTTCTATCATCTTTTTTTTATTTTTTGGTCACTATAGTTGTATGGGGTCTAGTTTTTTCAGGACAATTTAGTATTTAATATCACCATTTTGGGTTTAATTATCCTACTGGTGAACATTTATTAATGTCCAGCAGCTGGGGGATGGTGAAGTGATTGATTACTTCTGCCTGTCAGGCACAACACAGTGATTATATAATTCTCTGAAGAAGTGCATAATAGGGTAAGAGAAGATCGCGTTGGCAGCCACAGGAACGCCAGAGCCTCAATATCATCATTTTATGATTAAACAAGATATGTTTCTGCATCAGTGTTGCTACAGCATTCTCAAGGTATGTTTGGTTCACAATGCATGAAAACAAATTATAGATTTCCTTTATGGGATTAAGAGGTAAATTATTATTAACATTTTTATCAGTGTTGGTTATGGTTTTTTTTTTGTAGATGATTTTATCTGTTAGTACTTTTTATGTTGCATAGAGTTTTTATGGTTCAACTTTACTACATGAGTTGAAATAAATACTTCTTGTTGTATTTGTATATAGGAATAGTATATAAATGTAGGATGTGCACACTATGCGTATACATGCACACATAATATATTTATGTATGTTTAGAAAATCCCTTCTTTGTATGGGTTACTCGGTAGACTTAGCAACAGAGTTTAACAATCCAACGCCTCGGCCTATTTCTAAGAGGCAGAGGAATGTCACATTTCACACACACAGATGTGTCCCTATAATAGCCTGTGAGAATATGCATGTGGTAGGCAGTGGGGGCTGGGAGAGGCTAACACTGAGCAGCGGGGACTTAGCCTCTCTGACCACATTTAATCAGACCTTCTGTAAACAATTCAACTATTTCATTGTTCTCTAAAAAACTAATAAAGAGAAACAAGCACTTTTCATTCATCTTGAAGTAATTTTCTGTCAAGGTTGAGCCCCTTGTGGCCTGTAGCGTGTGCGTTGCTTTCTGCATGATCCAGCGGAGGCAGAATTATTTCACTAGGTCTCGCCGTTCACATGACAATGAGTATTTACCATGTCTGCCTCCGAGATTGTACAGTCAACGAGTGGTACAGCATTTCTATCAAGAGAAACTGCTTAGCATAACTAACTCTCGAGGAGTTATTATACCTCTAAAAATCCATTTTAAGTGGCATTATTTAAATAAAGCAGAAAAACGGTTCACTGGCTTTTAAAGGGACTACAAAAAGTCCATCAGATGCAGCACAGTAATCCTCAGCTTAAAGCGCGGCGGAGAGCACTCCAGGGTATTATCTCTATAATGGAATGTTTTGTAAAATGTCCAGATAGATTCAACGTTATAGCAGGTCTGTGGCGCTATACTGATTCCATTAGGTATATATGTTTCAGATTGTATTACAGTCACCACTGAGGCGGGGAAGCTAAAATACAAATTTGTGTCTGATAAAATTAATAGGAAGATAAATGTGTATTTCAGCTTTGATACAAATAAATGTATTCGATTAAATAGACCCTTTATAATTACATTTATTGGAGCACTGTCGCAGGAATGGTGACAGGTTTGCAGGACATAAAAGTTTGTTCTACTTTTTTTGTTTTGACAAATAAGTCAACTAGATTGCAAATACATTTTTAGAATTGGTAATTATTTTTTAAGTACTTGTTCAGAATAGGCTGTCAATATCTGGTGAGTATGAAACTTTAAAAAAATCAAGATTCTATCCCAATTTGCCTACTGGTGGGATTCCAATTAAGTTAAGAAAAGTTCATTACTAATTCCTATGTATCCCACAAAAAAACAAGCCCTCATATGACTATGATGATATGGCTTTTGAATGTGAAGAAGCATCCATTATTTGCCAGCCTTCTGTTTTTTTGAGGATCCACAAAAATCTATGACACATGGACCATTTTTGCAAAATATTGCTCAGAAACAAATTACACACTAATGGCACAAAAAATGTAAAATGGACCATCAAGATGGACCACAGCAAACATTCATGTGCAGGTAGCATAAACCTGAACATCAAATACTTTGCTTTTTCTCTATTTGATTAGCAGAAAACACCTTCCAAATCTATTTGCATTTACTTTTATTATATCGGCACCGCAACAGAAATGGGGGGGGGGGGGGCGTGGCCATAGGACAACCCGACGGATTCGGACAAACTGCGGAATTTAAAAAAAGAATTGTGTCGCAAGATCAGCACTTACATGCACCGGGAAGAAGAAGGTGAACTCCGGCGGACCTCAGTGCAGCAGCAACACCTGCTGGATATTGGGCGCACGACCTTAGTGAATCCCGGCAGACCCGAATCCTCGTCGGACAATGCACCACGGGATTGCGACTGGACCGGGTAAGTAAATGTGCCCCATTGTTTCTGTGTGGCAATTAAGCTGTTTAATCAGCTGAGCAGAATAGTCATACAGAACCTAAAAGAAGACTGCATGTATCCAAACGGAGATGCGTATAAGAAGAGATTTACTAAAAGTTAGTGTAAAGGGAAAGGGAATTGAAAGGGAATCTGTCTGCAGACAATGTCAGGTATTGTCCCTGGAAAGCAATAGACTCCCTAGGGTTAACTAATATCAACAAGTCTCAGGTCATTTGCATAAAGCTTTAGGACCTGATTGTTTAAGAGGGACAATGAAGGCATAGGGGCAATGCTTTCTAATGGCAGTTTTTGAAAATATATTTAGTGTTGGGGGTTAATTTGCCTGACAAGTTCTCTTTAAGTATCTTTTGTAATAAGGGCACAATTGCAATAAACTCCACACAGGCTGCTGCTCCCCTCCTCCTCCTCATGACTTACCACACACACACACACACACACAGGCTGAGGGGGCGTGGTCACCAGCACCAGGAAGCACATAGAGGAGCCAGTACCAGGAGTGTTACATCATCATACAAGCTGTCAGTCATGTGTATAGGAGTATCTCATACACACAGGCTGCGGGAGGGCGGGGGGCAATACAAGGAAGTATATAAAGGATCCAGCACCAGGAGTGTCACATCATTATACAGGCTGTCAGTCATGTGTATAGGAGTATCTCTTACACACAGCTGCAGGGGGTGCCAACACCAGGAAGCATATAGAGCACCCAGCACCAGGAGTGTCACATCATTATACAGGATACAGTCATATGTATAGGAGTATATCATACACACACAGGATACAAGGGGCGTGGAAAGCACATAGAGGAGCCCCCACCAGGATTGTAACATCATTATACCATATGTCAGTCGAGCACTGGGGGTGTGGCTGTGCCTCCCACTCATGAATAAGCTGGACAGCTGAATATGATAATGATTCATGGGACCTCTCTCAGATCATTTGCATACAGCTTTAGCACCTGATTGTTTAAGTTTACAGGAATGTAGAGGGACAATGTAAAGATAGCAGCAATGCTTTCTAATGGCAGTTTATGAAAATATACTTAGTTTTGGGAGTTAATTTGCCTTACAGGTTCTCTTTAAATATCTTTTGTAATAAGGGCACAATTGCAATAAACGCCACACAGGCTGCTGCTCCTTCTTCTTCCTCAGGGCTCACCAACACGCTGCTGGCAGGGAGCCAGGTAATATAAAATTAACTACTGAAATGATTCAGAATAGTGACATAAACATTTTTTGAAAACAGCGTAGCCTAAGCTATTGGAACCTATCTCCAGCTAAAGATGACAGATTCCCTTTAAGGTTCTGGAGATCAAATTCTACTCTACTGTACTCCGCAATTAGAACACCCTTTATTTACATATTTAGATATTTAACACTATGTAGAGGTTGATAAACTTTCTATCAATATCTGCTTCAAATAATTCGTAGAACCTGCTAAAAAAAACCTGATAAATGATGCTAATCAAGAAATGTCTTTGACTTTAGTGTCATAAACCTCCTATGGGCAAAGAACTTTTTTTTACTTTCCTGTATTATATCTTTGAGCTACCAAGGACAAACATCTTTGCAGGCATGGATTTGGACATGCTCTCATGAGCCAGATCTTAGAACAAGGCAGGGTATTTCAAGCCTGTAATAAAGAACTGTAGTTTGCATTGTGTTACAATTACGAGAGGATGTATTCAGTTAAAGCCTTCACCTATAACAAGAAAATAATCACTGTCAGTATATTAACGCAAGTTTACACCGGAAAGATCGTCTTATCATAGAGGACTTTACTACATTTGCAATATGCTACAACAATGATACCACAAAAATACTTACATTCTTAGACCTCAGAAACATTAGTTATATACTTTTCTCTTAACTATGAGAGTTTTCTATTCAAAATGTAATTTGTTATACTCAAGAAAGCTCAAGATACATGTATATAATTAATTATTGCATCCTAAAGCATATCCAGCACTAGGTCCTTCTCATATATGCCCAATAGCTCTAAAAAGTATAAACTCCCATATGCAATTTCCTAACATAAATACAAAATACAAAAATGCTGCCGCATTTCCATTGGGTTTAAAAGGGGATTGTGTCGCACGGTATCGTATTTTGGCGCATCAGCGCTGGCTTTCATCCGACAGAAATCGGGGTGCGGGCCATCGGACGATCCGACTGATTCGGACAAACCGCGGGATATAACTTTTTATTCAAGATCAAGCCCTTACATGCACCTGGAAGAAGAAGTTGAACTCCGGCGGACCTGATGCGACACATGCAGGAAATCGGGCGCACGATCTTCGTGAATCGCGGCAGATGTACATTCCAGTCGTACAATGCACTTTCAGGGATCGCGCAGGACAGGTAAGTAAATGTGCCCGCTATCTGTAAAGTATGTTCATACTTGGAAATAGAAAAGACAGTGGGGCACATTTACTAAGAATGTAGGAAACTGCACTAAACATGCTCTGCCCATGTATAATGCTTAGTGCGCCCGATTCATTAAGAATGTACACCAGAAATCATAATTCTGACTCTTCCCTGCACTGGCGCAACAGAGTTCACCAACTTTTTTGTGGTTCATTTTTAACATAGGGCGTGCGACAGATTTTGCATGATAAATCTGGCATACAGTCTGAATGAGCACCGGAAAGCCCCCTAATTTGTGTCACATGGTGTTGAGTGCAGCTGCGCCACAAAATGGTCGCGCACTACACATTTGTGGTGCAGACACTTCTTAAATATCTATGCAAGCAGGTTACACCTAAAACAACGTGCAAAGTCCACCAGAAAACTGTCGCAAAGCCCTTAGTAAATGTGCCCTAGTAAGTAGGTAGTACCATCTGTCCACTGAAAATCTGGCGGCATCTGTCGGATGTGTCTGGTATGACGGTGAACATTTCCACTTCAGCGAGGTACATAATAAAGATACTTCTTTTTTCACCTGGAAAGGTATAGAAAAGATCTTTCGACCAACAAGAGGAGGAGATCATGTGGGTGAACTTATGGATAGAGAAACATATTACTGTATATATTTTTCCTGAATAGTAGACAGCCTATGGGATTAAATCTTAGAGGACATTTGATTCTTTGCTATTAGTATGTATTCTTATTTAGGTATAACTTTGGGCAGTGGCGTAACCAGGAGAGACAGGGCCCCCTAGCAGGATACTGCATGGGGCCCCCGTTCCCACTTAAAAAATATACATATTAGTAGACTCACACATGCATGTTACAATCACATATAAATACACTCATGTGCATATACACGAACATACAGTGCCATATGCAACATACTCACATACAGTGTATACAGACACCATATTCACAACACAGATACTGCATATATACATCACAGTATAAGTTATATACATATTATGCTGGACATGTGCAGTACAATATAGATATAATAGTGCACATACTCCATTCTTTATTTTGTTATGTCAGATGAGGGGGCCCCCTGACACTGCGGGCCCTATAGCGGCTGCTATAGCTGCTACTACTGTAGTTATGCCCCTGACTTTGGGTCTAATATAGCTGGGCTAGGAGGATATCAGATAGAAAGGAAGTTTTCTCCTATTTTTTTGATGCAAATTTTTTTTTATACTAACATAATGTTCACTTATTAACATAAAGTAAGATTCTTATGTATATGGTTTCTTTGTATAATGTTTTTATATGAATGTATTTTTGATATATGATATACTGATAGTAGGTGTGTGCACTGTTTGCCCCAGTTTTGTGTCGCGGCCGTACTGTGTCCGCTGCACCACAAAATTTGATCCCTAAAGGGGTATTCCAGTGCCGGTTCGCCAGGTGCCACTTTTATTACAGCAACTCAACAGAATTGTGTTGCATGCTGTATGTTAAAGGTGCACCAAAAAATAGAAGAAGTGCAGGGTGCTCCAGATTATTGAGGTATTCAATAATCTGGCGCACTCTGCACATCACTGAGACAAACTGCACAACGATGCAGTTTTCACTACTTTTGATGAATCTGGGCCATTTTGTCTTAATTGATTTCCACCACACCCATCTGTGATGGACAGATACTTCCTCCAATCATTTTCCGGATCAGGACTCCGAAATCTCACATAGGTCTTCCTAGGAGCTTTTTATCATTTTTTGGACTTCTGTATTTTGGATTCTTGGTCCCTTTGTCTTTCTTCTTACCATCTGTTTGCCCCAATTTTCTGTCCTGCACCCATATTCACTAAGAGTCTCCGGCCTCTTAGAACGTGCGGCCACAAACTTCGCCAGTTTGGATCTGTAGACGAGATGTGAACTGGCAGAGTTATTTGCTATAGTCTCTGCTGGGTTCTGCTCTTTAGTGAACACCCACCCCCCCCTCACAGTCTGCGGTCAGAGGAGCCAGAAAACTGTGGGGGAAGGAAGATTCTTGTGATTTCACCACCAGAAAGCTAGCAGAGAAAAAATAATGAATCTACTAAAATCTTTTGATAAATTCTGTGAAGCTTTAGGGAGTAAAATCTTTGATTTGCTCATCTCTATACATGACCACTACTGAATTTGATTGTTGTATTTTACAGATTTTGCCCTCATCAGAGCAAGTCGCCATGATCACCACCTCACACAGTAGATGTTTCAAAACATGAACCCGTAGTGGAGTCAGCCTGTGTTGTTGGATACAGGAGGGTCTTTGGATACCATATGGAAGTGGCTGAGCCTAATGCAAATTCTGTACCAGGCCTGCTATCAGTTAGATACTGTTTTAAGTAACACCATACAGATAGGGTCCCTTTAAATATATTTTAAGCATATTAGGGAGGTTAGGAAAAAAAAACCTCCTGTGCAGGCACAAAATCCTTTAAAGATATATCCTGTACATATTCATCCAATATGGGTAAGTGATGAACTGAGACAAAACAGCATTCATTCCCCGTAGCTTAAACCCTCGATTTCCAGGTAAAACGGTTTAAGGAAGAGCCAAATTGTACGCTAGAATAGATACTTAGGGTCTGTATAATGAAGAAATATGAAATGACTGTCTCCACTGATGTAATATTAAAAGCCATGAAATGAGCTACAATAATGTATTTTTCCTTGCTGTGTCTATTGCAGAGAGCATTTGCATTCAGCATAATTAGCAGGAGGCAGAGCTAGCCACATCCAGAGGGAATCTGCAGACAACTGCTATGCCGACTACTAGCGCTTCACTTCATAATGTCAAAGCCGGCACATCTTAATTTCTAGAGAATTAGTGCAATTCAACTTACTCCCCAGTTATGCAAAAAGGAGAAAAAACGGCTCAGAGAAAATAGAGTGGACACCAGTGTAATGAATGTGGTTATTAAATTGTTTCAATTGAAAGAGCCCTATTCTTACACCACTATAATGGGAACAATTTATCCCTACTGATCAGCCTGTCTCGTTTTTCTCTGAGCTCCCTTTGATCTCGGAGCATATTGCAGTACTGTGTCCTATTCAATAGCAAAACTGGGGCAATTTTAATGCTTTTGTACCTTACCACTGCTCCATTTTTTTGCTGTTTAAAAATAGCTGTTAATTATAAGTGCAGTTTAAATGCCTCAAGTGACCCAGAAATGCAGGTTGCGATAGCAGAGGGAGAGTGATCCTGGTTTTCAAGTAACATAGATGCACTCTCATAGCACTTTGTCAATCCCGCATCCAGGACCATCCATTTCATCCAAGATTATTGCCCTATTTATCCTTTAATTGTGTTTTGTTGGTTACAGTTATTTTTTGAGGTTGACATCTGCCTCAAAATCCAATACAAAAATGCCCTTCTAGTCCCAGTAGGACAATGTTATTTTTTGTCAGGGTTCCATATACTAATAATTGCCATACATAGAAGCTTACCCATATGCGGGGACCCACTGTAGTTTTTGCGCTCATTCTAAAGCTTCAAAACGCGGCAAGAGGTCACCCATATTGAACTTACACCAGTAAGGTTGCTCTGGTGACTGCTCTGCACCAGTCCACAGGTCACATGACCAAGAATGGCAGAAAGGCTCAGGACTTGTGATGTTCCATGTCTTACTGGCTTCTCAGAGGGGGTGAGCTGGCAACAGAGAAACTCTACTAGGATGGGAACAATATGGGTGAACCTATTAGGATCTTGTACTTACCCTGGTAAAGTTTATTTAAAGGACAACTACCACCACATTTAGGGGTGGTAGACTGTCACCAAATGCATGCAGGTTAGCACAGGGGTTCATTGGGAATACTCCTGGCACATCTGCTACCCCAAAATATCCACTTTATAACTTTATGGAAATGAGCCAGAGGCGCTCATAGCTCCGTTAGCTGAGCTCCTCCTGGCTCAGTGGGAAGATAATTCGCCCCCTCATTGATCCTCCCCTCAGGAAGGCCAGCCGCAATTGACATCACCCGGCTGTCTGCTAACCTCGCACATGCACGTGAACAGCCTTGCGCTGCCGGCGGGGGAAGGAGGAGGAGGACTTTGGAGGTACCTCGGGAGGTAGCTCACATGCATGTGCGAGGTGTCATCACTGGCTGTCTGCAGCGCTTGTGGCTGGCCTTCCTGAGGGAAACATAAATGAGGGGCGTGAATAAATTATCTTCCGACAGGGCCAAGAGGCGCTTGGCTAACGGAGTTGTAAGCCCCTCTGGCTCATTTCCATAAAGTTATAAAGTGTATATTTTGGGGTAGCAGACGTGCCTGGAAAGTACCAGGAGGACTCCCAATTAACCCCTAAGGTAACGAGCATGCATTTGGTGACAGTCTACCACCCCTAAATGTGGTGGTAGATGTCCTTTAAGGTCTATATAAGGTACTTGGGAACATGGCTTTGTATACTTTAAAGGGAACCTGTCACCAGGGAACTCATTTTCAGTAAAGACAGGTTGTAGAAGCCCATTACAATTGCATTTCAAATATGTCTTGTCTGTGCTGCAAACTCCTCAGCTCTCAGCCCCCACCTTTTTGCTCCTGTAGGAAGAAGCTGTACAGGAGCACAAAGGTGGGGGCTGAGAGCTGAGGAGGTTGCAATACAGAGAAGTTACATGTTTTTTTTTTTTTTAAATGCATCCAAACCAAAGCCCAACCCCTAGGACTACACAGAGGATTTTGTCCGGGTACAAGGTAAGTTATAACACACAATTATATTGTAATGCAAATGATTAGAAAAGTCAGAAAGACATATTTGCACTGCAGGTATGATGGGCTCTTGCAACCGGTCTTTAGTGAAAATGAGGTCCCTGGTGACAGGTTCCAGGTATCACAAAACTTATCAGCACACAGTTTTGGACCTTTTTGAATTATTTGAACATGGACCTTATTTTCATCCTTGTCATCCCGTTTAGGACAATATTAATTCTGAGTTTAAGATCTCGTAATAAATGCTCCAATTTGCCAAGCAAATATTTATATGAAAAGCAAAAGTGAAGTTTTTCTTGGAAGATTATGTAACTGCTGTGGAAAAATGGTAAACGTTATAGATTGCGTTCACAAGAGGAAATGAAAGGTAGCCTTGAATACTAGTCTAGAATAAGATCGACACCACAAGTTTAAAATAGAAATTGCTGAATGTCTTGATGATTGACACAGAAAATGCTTAGACCACAAATTAGGCCAATTTGCTTTGAGAGGAATCCGCTTGAAGAAAACAAGAAAAGATATTTTATTTTGAATAGTAAAGTGTTTAATTTCATACGGTGAATGCATGACACAAATTGATAGAGAAAAGCTAAAGAAAACAAGGATATGGTTTATTAGGCAAGTAGCACTTTTTGGCTAAAGTATTAATGACAACAAGTATCAGACCAAAGGATTTCCTGTGGCATTTTAGATATTTTTAAACTGAGCTCATATAAAAAAAAACTATTTGGAATCTCACCAGCTGCTCCACCGAAAGAGATTTTATAGAAATATAAACATTAGCCTTTCAACCCGCAAAGTCTATATAATTGAGCATGACAAGATAAAATGTCTTCTAATCTTATATTACAGGAAGCAATCATTTCCCTGACCTTTCAGATGCACATAATATTTTCTATACTGCCTCGTAGAAAGTATTTAGGGTATAGTCTCAAGATATTGTGCAAGACCAATCTTTTAAATTTTGTGTTTTTTACTATCTTATACAAAGCCAGGGAGTCTATGGTGCCAGGGAGAGTTTTAGAAATAATATAAAATAAAAATTGAGAGACTGCAGTTTTTCAATTGATATACAATGATACAGTAGTGTTGTTTAAAGAAGTGTCCAAAACACATGAAAATGTAGAGAGTTGCTCAACTTTTTGAAACAAAATACTCAGAACTCTGACGCACTTTGCAAAACTTTTCTCTCAGTGTGTTTAACTGCAAGGACTACAAAAAAGGGTAAACAAAATTCCATCAAGACTTTATGGCAATTTACCATCAAAATCAAGCACGATAAACCAGGGACACTTACTCATAGATCCAAGTACCACGACTGTGGTAATCTTATATTTGTTATCTATGGCCTACTCCCTTCTAAAATCAAGTTTTATAATAATGCAAATGAGCCGTAAGGGGTTTTGGTAGGGGTTTCCGGAACCCTTTAGTTCTGTTACTTCACAGGCTGTTACAATGTGCAAAGCACTTCCTGATGCTGCTAGAGTACACCGGCAGAAGGAGGAGGGAGATTCCTGGTTCATTAATTTTGATGGTAGATTCTCTTTAAGGGAAATGGTTTTCCTCCCTGATAAACTTACCACTTCCGAGTACATGCGAAGGAAAATTAAATACCGCCACTAGAAAGCACAATTCCTTATAAAGCTCTGTACACCAAAAAATAAAAAAGTTAAGGTTTTTAAAGAAGGGAAGCAGAAAAGAAATTGCAAAATATGAAAGAGGGGCTAAAAACATCCCTCTGTATGTCAGCCAAGGTAAGTCAATCCCCACACAGCACTCATCTCTGCATGTAGTAAAGATGGAAATCAAGAGACACTGCTCATTTATTGGTCAAAATGTTTCACATGTCTCCACTTCATAGGTCAATTTGTGGTTCACATGGAGAATTACGATAGAATATGCTCAACCACAGTCATTTTATTCAATAGACTGTACAAAACCCCCAAATCAGAAAAATAAAATAAACTGTCCCTAAAATCATAACGCGACGTCTGATTGAGATCTGCCATTCTTCACAACAAAAACACCAAGGACTTAACCTTTTGTCCTAATAAACTTTTTTATAGTTATTTATAAATAAATTCTCCAACGCGTGGAAAAGCTTCAATATTCTCATGGGAAAGCAGAAAATCCCAAAGGAGAAGAGAGATGCAACAAGTCGAGTACAGCAGTTTCTTGCCAAGAAAAAAGCCTGCAAACGTTTGAAATGTTTAGAGCTTCTGATTAAACCTCCGGTGGTATGTTTCCTCCAGTTTAAACAACACATTTATCAGAAGCTGGATGTCAGCTCAAGCATGATTTATATCATTGGACTGAAATTGGCTGAATAAATTATGCTATTTATTGCACAGTAAAATAAGCAGGGCACCGGGAAATGTTCACGATATATCAGTAGTCTCTAGAATATGTTTGCCTGTGTAGAAAGCAAAACTAAATATGTCAAAAGTGCGCTACTTATATGAAGAAGAGAGATCTACTAGTAGGTGAACATTGTCAACAGTTGCCGCGAAACAGATTCACAGCGGGAAGCTAGAAAATAGGTGTGAAATGATGTGAAATTGGTAGAACTCAATGCCGAGCTATTTTTTTTCGCCCTGTCAGTAAAAAGGCATTATTCTATATAAAGAGCAAATCTGCTACTCATTTAATACGCATCACTTTAAGGGCTGTGCTGGGCCTTATATACTCCAAATTATGAACATAGTGTATGGAGTATAGAGATAAATAGGCGGCACTGTGTAATAATGTTTGTTAATTGTGTTAATTACGATTGAGAATGTAAAAGTACTGTAGTATAGTGGACTGGGCATAAATTTGGATGTAGCAGACATTGCCCTGAAAATAGAATTGCCCCCATTTCATCTTAATTATTTTCAATAGTTAATTCCAAAAAGTTTTGGATCATTACAGTGGATACATATGGTGTATAATGAGCATGCATGAAGTCTGGATTAGGCATATTGCAGACTGAATTCCTCTTGTCTCAAAGTTGTACCCAATTGTCTTTCCCAACATCAGCAATAAATATCCTTTGAAGAAGATGCATAACTTTTCCTTCACAAATCAATAGTTCTTGTCATGTAGAACAACTTTGTATGTTATTTTAATTAAAGATGTCCAGCAGTTTCTTTGCTATCCTCCTCAGTTTAGTCTACTCCAGCTATGGTTGGCTCCCATGGCTGTGCTGTTCATCCCTGTGATACCATTTCATTTACACAAAGGATAGGAGGGAAAGGGCTGCTGCTCCCTCCTCACTTTGGAGGAAGGAAAGGGGGTCATGTCATGCCCTCTGTGAATAGCTAGCAAGAGAGCTGTGTCTGTGCATATATGGGTATACTACACAGAATAGTGAGTAAGAGGTTTCCCCTGTTCACTATCAGACCCTCCATCCAAGTATGTGGTCCTGCAGGTCTATTGCTGTCTCTCTCTGCTCCTTAAGGTGTGTCACATACTCGTCTACTAAGCCTCCCCCATCTTCTGCTCTTTGGACACTTTTTTACACAGCAAGAGAAGCTGATCATCATTCATGTGTGCAAAGCACAGACTATATACTTCATGTAATTCTTTCACTGCTGGTTTCTACTACTTATTACATGATACATGCTCCTCCATGTGATGAAAGCTGAAAGAGTATTCACTGTATAGATCCTGTATGTACAACCTATCCCATTGCTTTAAAGGTGTAGATCTAGTAATCATTCTTTTGTGTGGTATGGTGCCATACCTCTACAGCACTTTTGGAAAAATCTAAATTCTCTCCATGGGTGCTGGGTAGGTTTATATGGTACACCCAGATGTCACCAGTTTCAATTGGCTTTAGCAGAAAATTGCCGGCAGGGCACAACAGACATATAAGACTACTTATGTTAAGTAATGTCTCTGAAAAATGAAAATATGTTGTTCTTCTTACTGGCAGATTCCTCACCCACAAAGTCTGATAAAATGAGAAACTTTGTCTGATATATTGTTTCTGGAACTTTTTATATAATAACTATACAGTGAAGCTTTTTTAATTTTAAAATATAAAATGCTACTTTGAGATAATTAATATCTATGTACAGTCTACAATCTATTCAAAAACAGCTCAATAACTCAGCATTTGTGGCCCAGGTTCAATTTGTCTAATATTACAGAAAAAATCTATGAAAAACCTGTGAGGACCCCCTACACGTATATTTGACCCACCGCATAGGTCCCTCTGATGTGGTCTAAAAATGCCAAAGTCAAACTCAATATAGAACTGGTCTCATGTCTTCTTAAAGAAATAATTTGTACTTAGTGGTATAATTTAGTATGTCAAATATAACAAGTAGTGGATTGTGGACCCCCTATGCAATGGGTCCAGTTTGACTTAGGACTGATCCAAAGGGTCTCATAGAGACTCTGTACTATAAGGTGTCAAGCCTACTACTACTTGGAGTAGTCCTGGTATAGATGTCCACTGGTCCAAGACAGACAGGAGACGCTGATGCAAGTAACTAATGCTCCAGCTAAGGTTAAATTCAGACAGACTGAGGTCTGGAAGAAGGAGTTCAGAATCATGTCAAGTTGGGTCAACCAGAATCCACAAATCAGGAATGCAGACAATGGAATAGTACCACACTCGGTGGTCAAGGACACAGAGTTCAGAGCAGCACATACATCTATGTAAGTAGTGGACTTGTACCTATAATGTCCAGTCATGAAATATTGCTCAGCTCTTCCCACCACAATTGAAAACCACCACATGTTTCTCTTTTGTGCACAGAAACATACTCAAAGCCTTTAGGACACAGCCCTTAACATCCAAAATATATCAAAGCAGATTCAATTATACTGTTGATGCCATTCCACGGGTGAGTCTGCTGTGCTGGAAATAATTTGGATGTTAATATAGTGTCCAGTCACCTACCTGTCAGGGCATGAGAGGAACATTGGTGCCTGTGCCAGTCAGTGAAGATTACACGACCATTGCCATTATATCAGACACATAAGACTGCATCCTGCATCAGTCAGAACATGGACATGGTTTTGAGTCATTTGAATTGTACAAATAGCCAATGTACTTATTTTTTATGAAAAAATAAGCAAACTTTAGCATGAAAAACCTTCAGAACTTCAATGGGTAACACAGCACAGGAGAGAAGCACAAATTCAAATTCTCAAGCTGTGTTCATACCAGTATATTACGCAATATTCATTTAGAGGCAGTCTCCGGGTTACGTACAAGATAGATTCTGTAGGTTTATTTTTAAGTTGAATTTGTATGTAAGTCGGAATTGTATATTTTGTAATTGTTACTGCAGACAAAATTTTTTTGGTCTCTGTGACAATTGGATTTGAAAAATTTTGGGTTGTCATAAGAACCAGGATTAACAATAAATCTTAATTGCAGATACCTGTGATAACTGTTATAGCTGTTTATTGTAGCCTAAGGCTATAGTACAGTAAATTACATACATCCAGAGGTCCGTTTGTAACTAGGGGTCATCTGTAAGTCGGGTGTTCTTAAGTCAGGGACTGTCTGTAATACTGGTACTTACGGTAATCATTCATTATTATTTTTTATTTGTCTATAAAAAACATTGGTTGGCCCTTTTTTTATTTGTCCAAAAAAGCCAAAAGAATTCAGGTTGGCCTCTATTCATGTAGGTTTTACTGGGTAAGAAAACCAGTGGAAGGTCCTGTACAAAAACCAGATTGGCTTTCATTACTCCATTGTGACTGTACTAGGGGAGAGATGTGCAAGTGACCAACTTCCTAGAACAAATTTGGAGTTGGAAAATTTCAGGACTATCTAAAGTGACAGCTACAGATCTGTGACCTGTACAGGAAAACAAAATCTACCCTATTATTATATGTACTCTTTGAATATGTATAGCATGTATACCTATGTGTCTATGCTATACTGTATATATAGGAATTTGAACCAACTAAATGCTGTTAAAACTTAGTGACATTGCTCTAAATTTCAGAAGAAAATCCAAAACTATTTGGCATGATCCAATTGTAATATTTAAAATTTGAAAAATAATGGCAGATGTGTCACTGCTAAACTGAAATTGTGTCTTAATAAACATAAACTCTCCCCTTGCAGCATTCTCCCTTCACTTCAGGCTGATAATTATATCTATAACTGATAGGAGACATGATTATGCCTCCCCTATTATTTTGGTGACAGGCTTCACTATTCATCTCCTGAAATGCAGGCTTCAAATTCATTTTAACAAAGGTTTAAAACTTCATTGGAAATCTGGCTGTCTATAGAGCAGTGAGCATCGGTACGGGGCTCCAATCTATCTAGAATGGGAGATGGTTGCCTTCTAATAATGTCTTCTATGACCGTTCCCTCCAAAAAAACTTCAAACAAGTCACTGCACCAAATCTCCCGGACTGTTTCTAATTTAAGTCAAATACATACCTGACAGAGAGCAGGTTCTATGAAGGTGAAATGATGCCGTTCCTTGCCATTCTCTCTGCCAGTCAAATTATGTCATCAGTAAAGGATCACTGGGTTTTAATGATATGCTGGCCTCTGTACTCAGAAGCAGATTCTAGCGGAGCAATATGCATAGGCAATAAAATGCCTGTCACCAAATTACAATTGACACTTAACATCACTAAATCTGTAGCGTAATTCTTTATGACAGTTGTCTAGGTATATTGGAAGAGAATAATTCATATCAAACCCAGCATGTACGTTTTCCAATGCATATTTCACATAATATTAACGCCATGTGCCAGCGAAAACGTCTCACTAGAACATAAGAGATATTGGAAGCATTAACTACAACTTATATCATCTTACTGTCATACTGTGCAAGCCATGTTAATTAAAATTTAGGTGAATAGCAAATTTGGGTGCATGACTTAAAACTCACTCACCCAATCTGTCAATCTTTCAATCGATCTATCTCTTATGTATTTATCTACCATCTCCTAGATATTATCTATCTATCTATTTATCATCTATCTGTCTATCTATCTATCTAATATTTGGCCAGTATTATTTGGTATACAGAATATGGGGGTATTTATCAGGGCCTGTACATCAGTTGCGATTATTTCCCCCTTTCCCCCCGTACTAGCCCAATTCTACCCTAGACAGGGCAAGGTAGCAAAAGGTGGTATTGTTTTCCAAATAACACCTTGGAAAACTCATTTGCATTCTTCCCAGAATTCCCTAGTGGAGCTAAAGTCTCCACACGGCTTTAAGGTTGCCTTAATTAGCAATCTCTCTTAAGAAGAACACCTACTGTCTTACCCTAGACAGGGCTGGGCATAGTATCATACACCAGCGCAGCCACCTGCCGGATATACAAAGCGCCGGTGTATGATAAAACTCCCCCTTTGATCCCATATGAATTATATGGTATTGTAAAAGCAATCACATAAAATAATAATTATAAAGTTAAGTGTATTTTTCCCAAACTAACATTTTACCAGAACAAACTTCTAAACCTATGTTTTTTTGTTGTAGATTGCCTATTTTATTTAATTTGGTGGTAATAATAATAATAATTCCTTTATTTATATAGCACACACAGATTACGCAGTGCTGCACAGAGCTTGACAAATTGTGATGGTAGCACAATACCCCATTTAAGGTTTTGTGTTGACGAGACCTTTAGATTCCTATCCATATCAGTCACAATGGGGCAGATTTATCAAGCTGTCTGAAAGTCAGAATATTTCCAGTTGCCCATGGCAACCAATCACAGCTCCCCTTTGATATTCATGAGCATTGGTAAAATGAAGCTGAGCTGTGATTGGTTGCCATGGGGCAACTAGAAATATTCTGACTTTCAGACAGCTTGATAAATCTGCCCCAATATCTGATAGAACATTTAGATTTATAGACCCCCCCCCCTTGCAGATTTCCTTTAAGAAGATCCCATCTGCTTAACATGATTTTAGATGTCAAAAGATTTCTGCAGTGTTTGAATTAAAAAACAATGGGGGTCATTTTACCTTTTCTTTCCGTTGGTGTTTTTGCAACTTTTTGCTGCTTAATTGCCTATTTTGCGCTTTTTTGAAAAGTTACTCCTCAATTTGCTGTGTATTGTTGCACACTATTTGTCATTACATTGTACCTCTTTACAGATGTTTGTGCCTAATTTATTATACTATTGCACCTATATGGGCCCAAATAATTGCGAAATAACACGCCAGTCCTGACAATGCTTAGGAAAGGCAATGGTATGAATTGTGCCTTTCTTAAAATATTTTAAAACCCCTGCAATTGACAGAGAGACACAACGACAAAGACAAATGAGGTGCAAAAAATAGACTCACAACAGGCGCAAAAAGAGCGCAGAGAAGGGGGAAATAAGATAAATGACCCCCAAAGCATTAAATTCGAAATAAAAAATCTATTGTTTCAGGTATAAGGTTTATTAAACTGAACAAACTTCCAGGTCCATGTCTGGTTTTGGACAGCTTCAAGTCAACTTTAACAACAACTTTAAGTCTTAGTTATGATTACAAAATAGTTGGGTTGTATTGTATCAGAGTAACAACCACATGAATGCCAGGGGCAAGGATTCCCAGGAAAACATTGACCAACACAATGGGGCCATTTAATTCCGCTGGGATTTTGGGATTTTTCACGCGACAGAAATTGGGGGGCGTCATCGTCGGAAAACCCGACGGATTCGAAAAAAACGTGGAATTTAAAAAACTCTAAATCAAGCACTCACATGCACCAGGGAGAAGATGGTGAACTCCGGCGAACCTCGGCGCAGCAGCGTCACGTGCAGAAAGCTGGACGCACGATCTTAGTGAATTGCCAGAAGACCCGAATCCTCGTCAAGAACGCGCTGCTGGATCGCGACAGGACCGGGTAAATAAATGAGCCCCACCCAGGTGATATAAATAAAATGGTATTCATCAGCACAGGCCACCTTCTTTTAAGGGATATACAACATTATGGGGGGATTTATCACCCCATTGGGGGTCATTTATCATATGAAAGGCCCATAGCATTCTGCGCAGCCCCAGCTCCGGACTCTTGATTCATCCGCCAGGGGCCTGCGTAGCCGTTATTTCTACGCCAGGCCCTACCTGTGCAGTTGGTGCATTTTTACATATGAAAATTTGCCGGCAATGGCGAGTGTGCAGGGGCGGTAACAGCAGTACCCATCCCCCTGCCGCATCACACCCTCTTCACACCCTTCTACGCCCCCCCATATAGAGGTGAATAATTATAAGAGTGCCAAGCAGCTTGAATGACACTTACAGGAGCGTCCAAGCCAAATTTTCATATTATTTTCTCTCCGGATTTGATGATTTTTACTGTGATCACATAAAAATTACCTGAAGCAAGTAGCAGATTTAACCTTACCCACTAACTGTTCATACACCAGCTTATATATCTCAACCCTTGACAGTTGAGAACCTTCCATTGAAATTGATATATGTCCACTGACACTAAGTGGGTCCAATGAGATCCTGCATATTCAGTGGCTACAGCATTGCCCTGCCTCCTTGCTCCTGATTGACATGTCTTAGTGCTATCATGATATGCTGCTGTATGAAACATTAAGATATAGCCCTGTTGCATCATTGACCACTTAAAATCCTGTGGCCAGAGTGAAGTCATCTTAGGTCCTGTTACATTTGCAACGTCAACAGCATGTATGTATCTGATCACATGAAATCACAGCATGACGGGATTTCTACACATCCCCATGCCTCAATGGAAGCATGCTGCGATTTCATGTGATCAGATACATACATAGATGACATCACATGACATGAAGTGATGAATACTTAGAAGAGGCATTGGACTCAAAGAGGAGGAGTAGATGGGAGGCCGAGAAGGACATACCCCCTCTAATGCCAGGTAATAAAATTGATTTATGGGGATGTAATGAAAACAATTTTCATCTAAAAATAAATTAATTGGGCTCTATGCAAACCTGTCACTAGCTGCATTTTTCTGAAAATGTGCTCACAGGTTACCTTTAATGTAATGGCTCATTGATTGTTTTTTAAACAACAATGGCTTTGCTCGTTGTCCCTGGCCCCATTTTCTTTACATCGGGTCTTGCAGTTACATAAACATTACATTATTCACTGATCTACCCTATTTTCTATTAGTCCCATTTTTAACACTGCAATTAGAAAATCTTTTTCTTCATAAAGAAAAGGACTGTGCAAGGAGATAGAAAACTATTAATATTCTTATTTAACGTCAAGTATTTTTTCTGCAATTGAGCAGTCCACGGGCATTACAAATATTTAACCTCTATAAAAGCAGCTTTAAGAATCTGTTAATTTCTTTTGTGTGTGAGCCGAGAGTGTGTGTGTCACAGGTATGCCCTAGAGTGCTTGACCCCTGACCTCAGCTCATGGATTGTTTTATGCAGAAAACACTCATGATTATTACCATTACATTTTTTCAAGCTTACTTTTCACCGTCAATTAGAAAGGGTCATAATAAGGCCCTGGCTCTTGTTATACTCCTTAGGCTGGAAAAATAGTGCGGTAAAAAAGCTATTTTCAGTTTACGGCGTTATTGGTTTTCAGAGCACATTCTACAAGGTAATTAGTGCTGTTACTGGTATCCTCGTCTTGCGCATTGCTGTTGACAGGCCGAGAGCTTAGATTAAGAAGAAAGGTAATATTATAATAATGATGTAACCTATTTGACTTTCATGTTTTTATGGAGAATTCCCCCATGGGTTATAAGTAGAGAAAAATATTATCTTAACCCTTCCTCTTTCACACAAAATGCAAAGTTTTCATCCCTTTGATGATCACGAACAAAAAATGTACGGCTTTTCGGCCATATGGCTAATAATCTGCGCTGATTGTAAAGCCTAAAAGGCCATTTAAACCTATCCAATTGTGTTATTTTATGTATTTTAAGATACCAATAATCAAGTAATAAAAAGCACATTGCCTGCCTGGATCGGGATACAAAATGTGAAGGCGAACAATAAAAGTCACATATCTCGCCAGCATTCATCTGGAGTTGAACGCAGGTTTTATTGTGAAAGGGCAGAAAGAGAGAAAAAGAGAGATTTCACTATTACAATTGATGCTTATTGAAGAAAAATCTGTGAAAATATTTGTATTCATTCACTAGAAAACACAAACATCTGTCTCCTGTTGTATAGCTGAGATACATCACTCAGTGGCATCTAACTCACAGAGCCCAGGGTGTTTTAGAGCTCCGATCAGGATGATAGCTCTTCAATGATTATGAGACTTGAGCTTTCTTAAATAGTTGAGACACCAACATTTTTTTGAGAATAGATAGTTTGGGGATTTCCTTAGGCGCTGATAAAAATGGTTCCGCTATAAATAGATCATGTGAAGAATTGGATTTAGATGTCATTTAATAATTTTACATTCTTTTGGAAGCGCTATTGTCGAGGTGCATACACTCATTCGTGTGTCATTTTCTCAATATAATTTTAGAACATTTGCTTGCGGTCATACTTGTTTCCGGTCTTCCTATCTTCCTAATATGGCCAGTATTGTGCTTGTTAGGGCAGAGGTTTGCGCTCTAGGTTTGCTCTTCTTACCACAAAGTTGCAATATACTTGTATGGGCCCGGTTAGCCCCCTGGCCTTCAGTAAGATAACCATGTGTTAGATGTATGATGGCCTAGATACACAAATAAAGATATAAAACATAACTGAGCAAGAACACGGTCAGAAGGAACAATACAAATGAAATGCCCTGTCCAGAGAGCTTATAATCTATGAGGAAGAAGGATTAACCCCTTAACGCCGCAGCCCTTTTTTCGTTTTTGCATTTTCATTTTTCACACCCCCACCTTCAAAAATCTGTAACTTTTTTATTTTTCCATGTACAGAGCTGTGTGACGGCTTATTTTCTGTGTAACAAATTACACTTCAAAATGTTGGTATTTAGTCCTAGCTAATCGCCTTCTAGGGGTAATTACTTCCCTTGTACACCCAGATCAATCTGGATTTATGCCCGATAGATCTATATCGGTCAATATTAGGCGATTGTACCTGAACATCCAGGCTGAGGGAGGTGATAGAACTGGCAGGGCGGTCCTCTCACTCGACGCTGCCAAAGCCTTTGACAGTGTAGAGTGGGAGTTTTTATGGGCCGTACTGCGGAAAATGGGATTTGGACCTCAATATATTGGTTGGGTTCAGTTACTATATGCTAATCCGTTGGCGAGAATAAAGGTCAATGGCCTGGTCTCTGATGCAATTCAGTTGGAGAGGGGGACGAGGCAGGGATGTCCACTTTCCCCTTTTCTATTTGCAGCTGGCAGCCATACTTAGATCTACCGCGGACTTGCAGGGCTTTAAGGGAAGAGAGAGGGAGGAACGGGTCTCTCTTTATGCCGATGACCTCCTTATATATTTGGGAGATACAGATAGATCACTAACCGGAGCCATGCAAATCGTCAGAACCTTTGGAAGGTATTCTGGAGTCAACATTAACTGGGATAAGTCTGTTGTACTTCCCTTAGATCCAATTCCAGGGGACCCCCAAACCTTAGGCCCTTTGCAAGTGACAACCAAAATGAAGTATTTGGGAGTGGTGGTGACTGGTCAACCAAAAGACTACATAAAAGATAACTTAGAACCTCTACTCTCTCGCTCGCTCGCTAAAATAGTAATGTGGTGTAAGTTACCCCTGTCCCCAGTAGGAAGAGGTAACTTGATTAAAATGGTCTTGATGTCGCAACTCCTATATGTCTTGCACAATTCTCCGGTATGAGTGGTGCAACACTATTTTCATAAAATACAAGGCTTATTCCGTAAACTGATTTGGAAAGGTAAGCTGGCGCGTATCAGCCTGGACACACTTCTGAGGTGTAAACCAGAGGGTGGGCTAACAATTCCCAATCCCTGGCTGTACATCTTGGCCTCCCAGGTCCAGCACTTTGTGGGTTGGGGTAAGAAAGAGGGGCTTAACGCAGCAGGTAATTTGATAATAGCGTGGACGGGGTTTCCCACTCCTACACATGCTTTGGAGGCCAATTTTGGTGGAGGTTTGCATAACAGAAAACCCACATTAATTCTCATGAGGAAGGTATGGAACAAGGTGAAGGACATTATGGGTATACCTAGATTCACCCCCTATAGTCCCTTATGGAGAAACCTGGCACTCACGGAGATCTTTCGTTTGGAGGGCTTCAGTCCTTGGGAGGAAAAAGGTATACTCACCATAGAGGACTTATGTAGTGATGGTGTGTGCAAGACATTTGATGATCTTAGTACTTCCTATCAACTTCCTAGAGCCTGTTTTTTTCAATATTTACAATTACGACATGCTTACGATGCGGACATGCGTATTGCTTCACTGTATACTTTATTTAATGTAGTATATCAATATCATAATGTCTTACTGTGACTGCTTGCAGCGCGAGCTGATGTTATGTAAAGTCTGTAAAAGTCTCCTAATGCAGTGACTTATACTGTGTAAGATGTTTCGCATGTCCACTTGTTTGTGTTAAAAATAAAAACAAATAAAAATTTATCTGATTTAAAAAAAAAAAAGTTGGTATTTAATATTCCACCGCGTGCATTGGGAAGTGGGAAAAAAATTCCAAATGCAGTGAACTTGTGCCGTATTCTTGTGGGCTTGGATTCTACGGATTTCACTGTACGCCCCAAATGACATGTCTACTTTATTCTTTGGGTCAGTACGATTATGGGGATAACAAATTTGTATAGGTTTTATAATGTTTTCATACATTTAAAAAAATTTAAACCTCCTGTACAAAAATTTTTTGGGGGATTTTGCCATCTTCTGGCGCTAATAACTTTTTTATACTTTGGTGTATGGAGCTGTGGGTGGTGTCGTTTTTTGCGGATTTTGATGACGTTAACAATGTTAGCATTTTTAGGACTTTTGGCGCAATATGTCCGTGTAGCGGGTTAAACGCATGAAAAACGTTATCATATTTTGATAGATCGACATTTACGGACACGGTGTACCTAATGTTTTTAGATTTTTACTGTTATTAATTTATATCATTCAAGGGAAAGGGGGCCATCTGGTTTCCGCTCTATGTATCTCCACTGAAACTGCTCTTTCTAAAAGTCTCAATGATCTCCTCACTGCAAAATCCAAGGTGAGCTATTCTCTCCCCATCATTCTCCTGGATCAATCCCAGCGTTCGATACTGTGGACCCCCAGCTCCTCCTTAGGATGCTTCACTCCATTGGCCTAAAGGACACTGTACTCTCTTGTTTTCTTCCTATCTCTCTGCGCACTTCATTCAGTGTCTCCTTTTCGAATCTTTCTCTTCCATCTTCCTCTCAGTGTCGGGTTCCTCAGGGATCGTCCTAGAGTCTTCTCGTCTTCTTCTCTCTTCCTATACTGCCCCCATTGGACAAACATCAGCAATTTGGTTTCCAGTATCATCTTTATGCTGATAACCACCAGCTATATACTTCTGCATACAGACTAACTCACTCCTGCCTTAATCCAAACCTAGTGATTGTCTCTCTGCTGTTCTCTACATCATGTCCTCTCTCTTCTTGAAACTTATTTTCTAAGACTGAACTTCTTGTCTTTCCCACCATCTACTAACCAACCAACCCTGACCTCTCCATCATCGGTCTGTTGTATCTCTATAGCACCGAGGCAGCATGCCCGCCTGTCTGGGTTGTGCTGGACTCTGACGTCTCCTTTTTACCTTATATTCAATCCTTGCTCGCTCTTCTGTATGCTCTCAGAAACATCTCCAGAATCCTCCGTTTCTGACTTTGAAACTTCAAAATGCTAATTGTTGCACTTATTCACTCTCGACTAGACTACTTGTAACCCCTCTAATTGGTCTTCCACTCTCTAAAACTCTCTCCTCTTCAATCTATTCTTAATGCAGCAGCCAGGCTCGCTTTCAGGCCAAACGCTACACGGAAGGCTCCAGTTTGTGCAATCACTGCACTGGCTACCTGTCTCCTTCCGTATTCACTTTAAAATAATAACCCTCATCCACAAAGCTCTGATATTGCGGCACCTCCCATCTCTCTTCTCTCATTCATCTATCGGTCAATCGCCACTTCCCCCGTGCTCTCATATCTGCCGTGACATTAGATTATCTCTACCTTAATTCGAACCCCATGCACGTATCCGGACTTTTCCCGATTGCACCAATTCTCTGGAATCCCTTCCTCAGACTCTGAGACTAATGCCTACCTCCAAAAGCTTCAAACGTGCTCTTAAAACCCATCTCTTTAGGCAAGCCTATCACACTCGCTAACTGCTTGAAATGTCAACTCTCCCTTTACTAACCATCCTGTGTCCTATCTCCCTCTGTTACTCTGGCAAACAGCTGATATTACCAAGCTCCAGGCTTCTCTGCAGTCTTTTTTCCCCTAGACCCTGTAAATTGGCCGGTGATGGCTGGTCCAAGCAGCAACATCGTTTTTTTAGTAAATTATTTATTAATTATTTTATATTGTTCCCTTATAAATGGCTGGACCATCCTACCACCTCTTTGTTCAGCCCCCTCCATCCCTCATCGTCTGTAAGCTCTTGTTAGGCAAGGAGCCCTCCCCTCCTATTTTGTTCCCATATGACTGTTTGTTCGTTTATATGTAATTAAGTTTAATTATGTCCCCTTAATAGTAAAGCCTACAGATTTGAATGGCGCTATATAAATAAAGATTATTATTATTATTATTATTATTATAAGGGGGGTGATTTGAGTTTTTAGGTTTTTTTGGGTTTATATATATATAAACTTTTTTAATTTTAATTTTTACTCTTTTTCAGACTCCCTAGGGTACTTTAACCCTAGGTTGTCTGATCGATCCTACCATATACTGCCATGCTACAGTATGGCAGTATATGGGGATTTTACTCCTCATACATTACAATGTGCTGATAGCACATTGTAATGCTTGTGTTAACCCGAAGTATCCTCGGGTCTCCCCGATGACGTAATAACAAAGATCGATTTTACAGTACTGGTGGAATTGTTGTGGTTTTTTTCTATTTTGCCACAGGCAATAGTATGAAACATTATTCAATGGCATGTTCCCTATGCCATGATCCCTGCTCCCTCTGAAGGGAGGGCGAGGAACCTTGTAGCAGTGACATTCTCCTCTCCTCATCCCCTAACCTCCTATAGCTGCCTACATCAGATCTTTAGATGCAGTGCACCACAAGACAGAAAATTAAGATGGGGGGCCAGATTCTGCAAGTGGGCCTTGTGTTTGACAGATGCTCTATAGCTTCTCAAGGCTTCAGCATATTTTTCAAATTATTTGAAACAAATTCTGTGTTCACTGTATTCTGAATATTGGTCTGGCTCATTTGTAACCCTAACATACGTAACACGGATAGTATTGTTATTTTTTTGCCCCTTCTACATTGTATATATTTATTAAAAACTTTTGCCCTGTGTTATGTTATGTTTTCTCTTTAACTCTTCACCCTTTTATAAGGAGATCAATCTCTTTCTGTAGCTATTGCTCCATGATAATGTACTTTCTAACATTGGCCTGTAGATACCTGCTTTCTTGCTTCAAAGTTTGACCTCTTGTTCCAGCACTATTTCTTCCCTAGAACTGTATTTCCCTAGTGATCCTCATTAAACGTTTTTTGTGTTTGCTTCTTTTTAGCTGTTCACGTCATAGTTTTGGTTTTCAATACAGTTCTATTATGTGCTTTGCAAAAGTGATAACATAGATGTACATGTACAGGTTTGGCAACTTTTACCTGGAGACTTAGCATTATAGAAAAGGCATTTAACCATTGTTGGTCTGTTTACATACTATATTATGGTTACATTTTAAGTGCAAAATTTCCCCCAAATGATAGGAAACAATGAATGTACATTCAGACTTCATTTTTTCTTTTTCAGAAACTATTTTGGAGAAAAAAAATATAATTAAAATATATATCTATCATTCAATTAATCATTTTGGCAGAAGGACACCTTACATGGGGTACCATGTATATTGGTATTTTTGCTAGGGGGTCTCAGTTTATCCCATTATGGGGGACAATGTATATTATAGTTTCTACTGTGAGTACGTGAGGTAGAGAGTCATGTTGCCTACCAATAGGACACTATGTAAATCTACACGCCCACTCTTGCTCTATAACATGCTGCCTGCAGACAGGACACTATGTACACAATAGGAAAACATGGCACACACGTTCTGTGTTCATATTTTTCTTTTTTTCTTATTTCAATAAATTTTTGACATGATATAGCCTTCACCATAAAACAACAAATCAACGAGAAATTTTTCAAAAGTAACAGATCAAATAACGACTTTTCGTTCATCCCGACCTTTGTCAAGTTAGATCTGACCTATGGAGGATAGAAATAGTGTGAGACTTACATGACTGACAAGTAAGATGAGTAATATCATTGATAAGTAATAAAATTGGTTTAACGCAAAGTAAGCAATATCATAATAATGGCAAAGAAGCAATCGGATAATTGAAAGGTAGGCAGACCTGCCATGGTTTTTTAATACATGGTGAAATTGGGGATATACAGATGCCCCCAAAACTGACACCATGGACTTTGTACTGAGTACGAGCAGCTAGACGCTACAGACAGCACATGCAGTGTGAAATGGCATGATTGGAAATGGCCGTCTGTTTTTATAGGGCTGTGACATCACATAAGCCTGACGGTCGCTGATTGGCTTACAGGTCTGCACATGTGATCGAGGGTGTTCCTTTCTCCTTCCCAGAGTTCTCTGCCCCATGTAACATTGTGCTCTCGGCCATTTTGCTAATAACGGGGGGAAAAAAATAGTTCCCAATCACCGTAAACTTCAGATTCCTGCCGAACCAAACTTTTCCTGAAGTTCTAAACGAATTCTACTTTGTTCGAATCGATTCGCCCATCTCTAACTATGAACAATCAATTCAGCTCTTCCTGCTTTCTAACATGTTATCTTCAGATAAAAACAATTTGCAATCTGCTCAGCTACTAATGTTCCATTACATGCTGCAATCTCCTCAGCTCCTCCTGCTTGATAACATGCTGCCTGCAGATATGACACTATGTACAATCTGCTCAGCTCATCCTGCTCTATAACATGCTGCCTCAAGATGGGACACTATGAACAATTTGCTCAGCTCCTCCTGCTCGATAACATGCTGCCTGCAGATCTGACACTATGTACAATCTGCTCAGCTCCTCCTGCCCTATAACATGCTGCCTGGAGATATGACACTATTAACAATCTGCTCAGCTATTCCTGCTCAATAACATGCTGCCGGCATATATGACACTATGTACAATCTGCTCAGCTCCCCCTGCTCTATAACATGCTGCCTGCAGATTGCAATACATTTTTACTGCATTTCAATGTTAGGTTTTCATTAAGCTTAAGTTAAATTTATGCATAAAACCCTATTAATTTTTTGAGTAACTTTTTATCAGCCCTGTGAAATAGTAATGAACAGAGGTAAGTCGGAGAAATCAGAGGGGCTGGATGGTAGCATACTATTCTTTTATAGTCCTATTTCATTCACTCTCAGCAACTTCTTATTGGCAGAGGAATGTTCAGCTCTGGATTTGCTTTTCCCCTCTGACATTAACAGACACTGGGTAACTGTGTGCTTTGTCCTCCGATGACAGGGACAGAAAAGGAGCCTCAGATCAGCATTCCTCCTTCACTCTTTAGTTACCAGGATTGTAAATAACACTTCTTGTCTGCAAAAAATCTGAATAAGACCGAAGCAAAGAGAAAAAAAAAGTTCACGTTACTTTTAATGAATCATAAGACAAATTAAAAAGAATGAGATTTTGATAAAATTCTGAAATCATTATTAATATCGCCCCGGTTCTGCGCTATAGAGAATAACTTTGTGGCTGGGAGCTCTCCGAATATTGAGATTGAGACAATTTGCAATTAGTTAAAAATCTGGAATTTTTTTTTCCTTCCTCGAGAGCTGGATCAGTGATCATTTCGCTACTTAAGATGACAAATTTCCCTGACTTGGGTGTTCTTATAATGGTGATATTATTACAATAATTACACCATTTAATATGTATGATTAGTCACTCTGAAAGTGCTATTACTATCACAATATTCTGTAATAGTCGGCTCCATTATTGTTATGACATTATCTTTCCTACTGTTTGTTGACCTTTCAGTTCAAGAGGGCGGTTACTTTCCCAGCCCCCAAAACCTTTAAGAAGCTGAATCCATGGTTTCGTTCTCAGCTGGAATGTTTAGAAACCCTCAGTACTAAATACTTTGGTGAAAAACTTAAACACCAACAAGAGCCTTATGGGGCCTTGCCCAAACTTTAAACATATCTTTTTTTTGTTCAGAATTTTGCTTTCTGGTTCCATTCTGGAGCTAACTGTGGGTTCAAATTAAAGATAGCGCCTGTATTGAAGTTTACTGAATTGGACTGAGTTGGTTTTTGTTCCATTCTCTCTTAACTTCACCCCCAACTGGGACTGGGCAGCTTTCCTTCCAGTGGAGCGTGCTTTAAAATAGGCGAAAAAAAAAGAGGCAAAAAAGGGGGAGACAGAAAACCAAAAGGTGCAGCTTAGCCTCATAATTAGCCTTGATCCTCACAGCCTCAAATATTTTAATGCCAGGTCTCTGATTGCGGCTGCAGCAAAGTGGATTGGGAATGTAGAAAAGTAATTAGGTCTGTGCACTGAAGTGTGGAGAACATTTAAAAGTGAATAGATGGCGACTACATTCCTGGCAGCGTGGGCTCCGTCCTTTAGGTTCTTCTATTGGTAGAGGTGATAGGTTTATTGCAGTGTCAGTAAGACTACAAATACAAGTTGCTCATCTGTGATCGGAATATCTTTAAATCATTCATAAAGCCACAATACTAGTAAGAAAAACAACAAAGATACAAAATCATTTACATTCACCAAGTAAAATATTTGTGTTGCTTATGTTAAGATAAAAAGGTATCACTTTATATATATCTTTTAGAATTGAAAGAAAAAAAACATTTTCAAAACAATGAAGATACTAAATCATTTACATTCACTAAATTAAATGTTTGTGTTGCTTATGTTATGATGTAAAGGTATTATGTTATTTATATGAATTTAATAAAAAACATTTTAATTTATTGTTTTTGTTAATAATTTTATTACTACAGACAGTCCCAGGGTTACATACAAGATAGGTTCTGTAAGTTTGTTCTTAAGTTGAATTTGTATGTAAGTCAGAACTGTATATTTTATAATTGTAACCCCAGACAAATTTTTGTTGGTCTCTGTGACAATTGGATTTTAAAAATGTTGAATTGATCAATAATAAAGTTTAATTGCAGACATCTTTAATAACTGTTATAGCTCTTTATTGTATCCTAGTGCTAAAGTACAGTAAATTACCAATTACCAGAGTTCAATTTGTAACTAGGGGTCGTCTGTAAGCCGGGAGTTCTTAAGTAGGGAACTGGAAGTATTTATTAAATATTAATTGATTAAGTTGTTGGTATTTTATTCTGTTGGAACAAAGACCTGTCACATTTGTTGGTTTTTTTAAAATTATGATTCCACTTTCTATATTTTTTTGAAATATAAAATTTTTTGTTACTATTTTTTATTTATTATATATTAATTATTTAAGTTGGTATTTCATTCTATTGGAACAAAGACCTGTAATTTTTTTTATTTTTTATTTTAATTATGATTCCACTCTATCTATTTTTTGAAATATAAAAAAACATTTAATTTTTTTGTACAGGCGGTCCCCTACATAAGGACACTCGACTTACAGACAACACATAGTAACAGACGGACCCCTCTGCTCACTGTGACCTCTGGTGAAGCTCTCTGAATGCTTTACTATAGTCCCAGACTGCAATGATCGGCTGTAAGGTGTCTGTAATGAAGCTTTATTGATAATCCTTGGTCTCATTACAGCAAAAGATTTTGAAACTCCAATTGTCCAATCACTGGGGCAAAAAAAAATTGTCTGGATCTACAATTATAAAATATACAGTTTCGACTTACATACAAATTCAACTTAAGAACAAACCTACGGACCCTATCTTGTACGTAACCCGGAGACTGCCTGTATTACATGTATATATGGAGCCCTCTATAGTATGGGAGGAGTTGATTTGTTTACCAATTATCTCACAATACAGATACTAGGGGGCAATATTGAAAATAATAGCATATAGTGTTATAGGTAGTTGTGTGAATTGCTATCATTTAATACCATCTTTTTTTAATATTCTCTACTGAAATTTTGTTTAGGTATTTGATTGCAGTCAGGGCTCCTGTTCATTTATACAGGGCTCTGAATTCCCTGCACAGTTAGAGGGATTTTCCATGTAAAATATAATGAAATATACATAGGAACCCTACCAATCAGCTGTAGTTGTTGATCCCATTGAAGTATATGAGAGAATATTCTGCTTTGCGCTTGGATGACTATGAACTAAACTGTCTGCCTAGTGTCTGCTGTCTGTAGAGTCAGTGTAGCGCCTAATGTCCTATTAGGTTGTTAAAAGATTTGGCTACCACCAGGGGAATCTCAGGTTCTGTTTTACATACTTCAGATATTTGGGGAGTGTTACACTGAAAATTGTAATGTGTTAGCAGAACCATGCATGTCTGAATATAAATTTGAATATACATTTGGCTTGACAAGTTTTTCAATATTTCAAAAAGCTATGCATACTTACAAATGTGACAAGTAGCTGCCATCTTACCATATGGCTGTGCCAAATTCTTCTTAAAACACACAACATTTTGAAAAAATGTATGCGGTTTTCACCCAATTGTAAAAATGACTGATGCTTCAAATATTCACTCTTGGTGTATTTCTTTTTTATCTTGATACATGGACATCACAGCTCCCCCTTGTGGTGTACAGAGTTTTAAAGGATTTGATTCTCTCTATTGAAAAATTCAGAACTGAAAAATGCTACTCTTGGGGTAATATGTATTTTTTAATAATTTCTTTGTTAACATACAATTTTCAGAGACAAATTTTGCCAATTTGCCAATTTTACAAACATGAAATTAGGATCTACCACAGCCCTTTAGACACAATTTCTAAGCAATAAAGTAATGTTGACATCTCCTTTGGGGCTTTCATTTTTTTCAATGCTATAGGAGCAGAACAACTAAAAAAATAAACCCCTTAAGGAGTAAAATAATAGACATGGTGTCCAAAAGCCCTGTTGAATTGGGTCCTTTATGATTCTTAAGTGGTGTAAATTATTCTATCATCAGGCAGGAATTTTTAATTCATGATATCTGAAATAATCTGCAATTGGTCTCCCTATTGTACAGAAAATTCTCTAATTCTGCTGAACATCTTAATAAAAATTGACAGGTAATACGGGTGCATTTCCTATAACTTTTACAAAATGGCTACCAAACAAAAATGTTGGAGTAAATGTTGTCTATCACAAGCTATTTTCAATGATTGGAGGTTTTCCATTTAGACAAATAAGTTAGATGATATGTTTTTAAAAAATATGACGTGCAAATGACTCCAACCACTTCCTCCGAGTCAAAGGTAAATGTAAATAAAGTAATTTTAAAATAAAATTTAAAAAGGTAGATATATGAATATAGATGTACAATTGTTTCATGACCTATAGTTGAAGCAAATACTTTATGTAAACTTTACTGCATGTATTATACATTTTTAAGAAAGCAAAAACAAGGTAGTGTTTTGCTAGTTTTCCTGTTTTTCCAAAGCATGACAGATAAAACAATAAAATATTAAGTTTAAACAATAATTATACAGATGCAGCGCTGGTTAACATGACTTAAAGGGAGATAACACATTTAATTATCACAGAAAATGGGCGGTTTCCTCTACTCACTTACACTACAGACTGAGTTATCATATCTGGTTGACGGGTTAAGACAGTCATTCTATACAGCGCTGCATATGTATATATACTATGTTAAAAACTCACACCCCTATATATTTATAGCAAAAAAATATATAATTGCTTTGATGCAAGAAAATACTAAAGCATAAAACTAAGTACATTTGGTGTTGCTGCCAAAAAACATTACGACGATAAGAAGTAAAAGAGAAATTTAATTTAAAAAAGAATTTTAATTCTTTTTTTATAAAAATCTTAAATCTTACCAATATCTTACCTGCACACCAAAATACCAGCTTTATTAATATTAGTTAGTTCTTTTAACCTATGTATTTTTTAATAATTTCTTTGTTAACATACAATTTTCAGAGACAAATTTAACTTAGCAGCATCACATTAAATTTTTGTGGCAATATCCTTGAAGCGTGCGGATGGACCTTTGACAAACAAACAACATGAAAAAATGAAACATGTTTTACTTGGTGGTAGGTTGTTGCTTAAGAAATTAGAAGCCCACAAATAGTTTTGTCCCTCCTCCTTACACCAGAAGCCTCCATGTTTGATAGACGCGTTATGGTAGATGCATTATTGTAGATGCATTATCGTAGACACAATATGGTAGACGCATTATGGTAGACGCATTATGGCAGACGCATTATTGTAGATGCATTATGGTAGACACAACATGGCAGACCCATTATGGTAGACCCATTATTGTAGATGCATTATGGTAGACACAATATGGTAGACGCATTATTGTAGATGCATTATGGTAGACACAATATGGTAGATGCATTATTGTAGATGCATTATGGTGGACGCATTATGGTAGACACAATGGGGCAGATTTACTTACCCGGTCCATTCGCGAT
This sequence comes from Engystomops pustulosus, assembly GCA_019512145.1. Lineage (NCBI taxonomy): Eukaryota > Metazoa > Chordata > Amphibia > Anura > Leptodactylidae > Engystomops > Engystomops pustulosus. The sequence goes on from CM033641.1 coordinate 277,725,938, forward strand.
CCAGCGGCGCGTTCTCTGCGCAGGATTCGGGTCCGGCCGGGATTTAATAAGGTAGTTCCTCCGCCTTCCACCAGGTGGCGCTGCTGCGCTGAAAAGCATCAGAACGCGCCGGAATTCACCGAGGCCGGCTGAGTGAAGGTAAGCACGTCCCAAGCGACACATTTTCCGTTTTTAAATGCGGCGGTTTTTCCGAATCCGTTGGGTTTTTTGTTTGGCCATGCCCTCCAATTTCCGTCGCGCATGCCGGCGCCGATGCGCCACAATCCGATCGCGTGCACCAAAATCCCTGGGCAATTCAGGTACAATCGGCGCAAATCGGAAATATTCGGGTAACACGTCGGGAAAACGCGATTCGGGCCCTTAGTAAATGACCCCCAATATGGTAGACCCATTATGGTAGACCCATTATGGTAGACACAATATGGTAGACCCATTATGGTAGACCCATTATGGTAGACGCATTATTGTAGATGCATTATGGTAGACACAATATAGATTTTTCCCAAACTAACATTTTACCAGAACAAACTTCTAAACCTATGTTTTTTTGTTGTAGATTGCCTATTTTATTTAATTTGGTGGTGATAATAATAATAATTCCTTTATTTATATAGCACACACAGATTACGCAGTGCTGCACAGAGCTTGCCAAATTGTGATGGTAGCACAATACCCCATTTAAGGTTTTGTGTTTGACGAGACCTTTAGATTCCTATCCATATCAGTCACAATATCTGATAGAACATTTAGATTTATAGACCCCCCCCCCTTATAAAAATATGCTGAAAAAGGGGCTGGCCATTGCTATTGAGTTCTCACACAATAACAATTCTAAGTGGCATTTGTTATAACAGAATTTACCAGTTTTTCAGCACAAAATTTGTGCTCAAAATCCCTAACTCGGCTTATACTCGAGTCAACTAAAAAAATAAAGTCAAAACTCACCTTTCTGACGTCACCCGTAGGTCCTCTTCCGTACCCGATGCTCCGGTGCCCCCGGGTCCTTTGGATCCTCTTCGGGTTCTTCCGCTTCTCTTCGTCTCCTCTTCGGGAAGTTCCGCTCCTCTTTGGGTCCCCTCCCGATGCCATCAGCTCAAAAACAATGACGTCGGCAAGCGGCTGACATCATTCTGTGTGCCGGCCGAGCATAGCGACCCGAAGAGGAGCCAAAGATGAGTGGAAGAATCCGAAGAGGAGCAGGCTGTATACTACAGGGGCTGAGCAGGCTGTATACTACAGGGGCTGAGCAGGCTGTATACTACAGGGGCTGGGCAGACTGTATACTAAAGGGGCTGGGCAGGCTGTATGCTACAGGGGTTGGGCAGGCTGTATGCTACAGTGGTTGGGCAGGCTGTATGCTACAGGGGCTGGGCAGGCTATATGCTACAGGGGCTGGGCAGGCTATATGCTGCAGGGGCTGGAAGGATATATGCTACAGGGGCTGACAGACTATATAGTACAGGGGGCTGGCAAACTATATACTGGGAGGCTGTGACCAATGCATTTCCCACCCTCAAATGATACTTGAGTCAATAGGTTTTCCCAGTTTTTTGTGTTGAAATTAGTGGTCTCGGCTTATACTCGGGTCAGCATATAGTCGAGTATATACCGTATCTGTGATTTCTCCTAGGAATACAGTTCCATCAAATTTTTTTGCAAAACTTTAATTTGCCTAAAATCTGATGATTTTTGTGCTTTGTATGAAACGGTTATGATAAAGTAACTGCTAAAACTCTTGGTTGTATATTTGTATATAAAAAGGCAATCATGTCACAAACCTGCACTTCTTCATATTCCGTTCCAACCTTTCTTTCAAATACCATTGGATACCTGTTCACTGTAAAATGAAGTCTAGCTTTCATAAAATGTATATAAACAATTAAAGATCGGATCTGCACAATACCAAAAACTGTAAAAAAGAAAAAATCCCAAAAGCATGTGGACTTGGTGAAAATAAGTAACAGATGTGCTGAGACATGAAAATGCTGTAAAATAAGCAAATGTGTACAATATAAAACAGCTTGGATGTAATTAAATATTACATATAGCAATATTCTCTGAAACAAACACTAAATAGAAAATGCTTTATGGCTGTGAAATGCCTAATTTTGAAATACTTTAGGAATGTAAATGCTCTATTAAGTGACAACATGTACTTCACGTGAACAACTTGCAATAACAATCTATGCATTTGTAATCTGCTGATGCCCTACATGGTTGACATAGTTAAATCAGCTGGATTTAGCATCTATGTAGAAATCAATGTTGAATCTTAGTGTCTAACCTTAGATATCCAGAAATAAAATATTGAACCAGATGTACAGTGCCTTGTGAAAGTTTTCGCCCCCTTGAACTTTTCCCCCTTGATTCAAACATAAAGATTAGAGATGAGCGAACACTAAAATGCTCGGGTACTCGTTATTCGAGACGAACTTTTCCCGATGCTCGAGTGCTCGTCTCGAATAACGAATCCCATTGACTTCAATGGGGTTCGTTATTCTATATTTTATAATGGAAGTTTTAGACAATTTTTTTTCTTTTGCCCCCGTGACAATTGGAGTTTCAAAATTTTTGGTGTAATTGGACCAAGAATTATCAATAAAGCTTCATTACAGACACCTTACAGCTGATCATTGCAGTCTGGGACTATAGTAAAGCATCCAGAGAGCTTCACCAGAGGTCACATGGGGCAGAGGGGTCCGTCTGTAACTATGGGTTGTCTGTAAGTCGGGTGTCCTTAAGTAGGGGACCGCCTGTATATTGCATTTTTCCAGGGTGGCAGTAGTATGTTTGTTGTGTGTGAGAAGGTTCCATGAAGTGTTGTCTGCAGGAGGATGAGGCAGTGGCTGCAGAGATACAGGGCTGTGACCTGTCTACTCCTTACACTTTCCGCCGCCAAGCAGGAGCATCTTGGGGCTGAAGATGTCTACTACCACTCCCAGAAACAAACAATCCCTTACCTTGCATTGTTTCCTGGCTCTATTCTTGGAAAACACGAATGAATTGTAACACTCCCTAAAAACAATAGTTTTAAGGCAATATGAATTTATTGGATATTTTAAACTTTTGTAAAAAATAATAAACTGAAAAGACAGATGGGCAATAGTATTCGGCCCCTTTACTTTCAGTGCAGCAAACTCACTCCAGAAGTTCATTGATTAAATGACTGATGATGATAAATATAAAACAATTGTGTGTAATCAAGTCTCCGTATAGATACACCTGCTCTGTGATAGTCAGGCCACGTTCACACGATGCGTCGTGCCACGTTTCTTGCTGTTTTTGGACGCATTCCAAAGGCTTCAGTCTCGATCACATGCTAAGGTTACATTGTGTTTCCATTGCGTTTGCTAAAACGCAATTCAACCTCAGCATGTGATCATGATTAAAGCCTTTAAAATGCAGCAAAAACGCAGCAAAAAACGCAATGCAACCCATTGTGCGAATGCAGCCACGGCGTTCTGTTTAAAGCACAGAGAGCATCATGAAGACCATTTAACACACTAGGCAGGTCCGTGATACTGATGTGAAGAAGAATAAAGCCAAATTAGGAGAAAAATAGATTTCACAAACTTTAAACTATCACAAGGAGCCCTGGGCAAGAGATCATATTGAAATGGACAGAGTATCAGACAAATGCAAATCTACCAAGACCCGGCCGTTCCTCTAAATCATCTCAAACAAGGAGAAGACTGATCAGAGATGCAGCCAAGAGGCCCATGATCACTCTGGATGAGCTGCAGAGATCTACAGCTGAGGTGGGAGAGTCTGTCCATAGGACAACAATCAGTCGTACACTGCACAAATCTGGCCTTCATGGAAGAGTGGCAAGAGGAAAATCCTGTAATGTGGCAAAAGAAAGAAAAGGGGGTTGAATACTTTCGCAAGACACTGTATCATGTTGGCTGATGGTGGACGATGAATCTGTAGCACTAATAGACTATGTTAATGTTGTACCTTCCGTATTAGCTGCCTTAGTTCACTCCAGGCTTTGGTACAAGCTATTAAACATTTGTTCATACCTATTTATTTGAATGCCAAACCCCCTTCTTCAAATTGCAATGCCCAATGTGAAAAGGACTTCACTCTGGAAGGAAGAAACGGTTCTGTAGTACTTGTCTGTAATCACTAGATCATTACAAAGCAGCATCATATTCTGGAGCACTTTACAAATCATAATTTCAACATTGACAATACAAGGGACAAGACAAATATACAAGCTAGGAGGCCTATATGTTCTGAATGCCACATCATTTCTTACTCATGCCCTAATGTGTCACTGATCTGCAATGTTTTACATATATGAATATGTTTATGAAAGACAGATAAAATGTTATGGTTAGGATGTAAGAGTTCTCCATACAGACTTATAGCCATTAATGCTCCACAAGGGGATTCTGGGAAATATACAAATATGTTTTTCAGGATGGATAGGACATGGAAAACAGTGTTTCCTTTTGGACATTTTGATTTGTAAATTGAAATCAGCTTGCTATGTGTTTTTCAATCCAGCTACTTATGGACCACATTGCGTTGCAGTTTGTCTCTTCATAAGGATTCGTACAGATGACAAAGTAAGGACTTAAAATGAACCTGTCACTGTCTGTGTCAGTCTCCTCTTCTTCACACTCATCCAGCTTCCTCCTCCTCTACCACATTCTGTCATGTACATTTAGCAGGCAGGTGAGGGAGATGTTGTGGAATAGAGGCAGAATGTATGAGGAGACACAGGCACACATAACTGTTCACCCGTATCCACCCAGGACTCACCACACTCTGCTGGTATGGAGCCAGGTAATGTGAATTAAACTTACATAAAATACTGAAATGATTCAGAATGCTGGCAAAGGCATTTTTCAAATCATCATAGTATGGGCTACTAGAAACTGTCAACAGCTAAAATGACATCACTGGTCACAGGTTTGCTTTTATCATTTATGTTGGTGGTCCCCAACCTTTGTTATCTAGGGACAAGTATATTGCATTTTTCCAGGGTGGCAGTAGTATGTTTGTTGTGTGTGAGAAGGTTCCATGAAGTGTCGTCTGCAGGAGGATGAGGCAGTGGCTGCAGAGATACAGGGCTGTGACCTGTCTACTCCTTACACTTTCTGCCGCCAAGCAGGAGCATCTTGGGGCTGAAGATGTCTACTACCACTCCCAGAAACAAACAATCCCTTACCTTGCATTGTTTCCTGGCTCTATTCTTGGAAAACACTAATGAATTGTAACACTCCCTAAAAACAATAGTTTTAAGGCAATATGACATTTTATAAGATAGTCAGAGACAGAATTGTGTCAAGGCACAGATCTTCCCAAGGTAAAAAAATAATTTCTGTAGCACTTAAGTTTCCTAAGAGCACAGTGACCTCCATAATCTTTAAATGGAAGAAGTTCTGGATGACCACAACTCTTCCTCAACCTGGTCATCCAGCCAAACTAAACAATTGTGGGAGAAGAGCCTTAGTGATAGAGATAAAGAATAACCCCAAGATTACTGTAGCTGAGCTCCAGAGATGCAGTAGGGAGATGGGAGAAAGTTCCACAAAGTCAACTATCACTGCAGCAATAAAACATTGAGTAAACTCAATTTTACAGGATTATTTTTAATCCATAAATTTTATTTAGGACAAAAGATAAAGAACATCAAACCTTTAACGTTTTAATAAATCTTTTACAGAGTGCGCCACTGCTGTGCAAATCCATTTTAAGAAGGAAATTCTGTCAATACTAAGTGTTGTGTCAATATTATCACAGCAGAAAAGTTTTGATTTCAAACATCCTATGTAATATCAAATGAACAGTATTTTAGCCAATACGAATAAAAATGACAAATGCCTAACATTATGTTTTCTGGTATTGGAGTACATTGAAATGTCTTTGAATTTAGGTTCCTCACTTTTCAGGCAAGTAGCAAAGAAACTGGTGAAAAAATCCTATTCCATTGTAATCTACAGTGGGATGCTGACAATAAATGAATTAGCGCTACATGGGCATTATCCATTTGAACCTATGATCTTACCTTTCAGCTGTTGTACAAGGAAATGGACTTTGCCACCCAATAATCACCAGGGTGTTACCCCTCAAATTAATAATAATAAAAATATTAATCTTAGCCATCAAATCCTAATATAGGTGGAAGTTGACTTTTATGGAGATGCCAATGCAGTGCACTAGGGCAGTGGTGGTGAACCTATGGCACTGGTGCCAGAGGTGGCACTCCAAGCCCTTTCTGTGGGCACCCAGGCCATCGCCCAAGCCCACCAGACAGGACTCAAAGAATTTTCCAGCAGTTCCAAACAACTTAAAAGATGCTGCTTTCAGTGATATTTTAATGTGATACGTACTTGGCTCCTTGGGACAGTAGGAAGAGGGGAATGCATAGACAGAGCCTAATTATCTCTGAATAATATTCCTGCTGGCCCCATGATTCTCTGTGTACAGAGGGACACTGGAAAGACGCTACAATGATGCAAATTTTTCATCTATTTTTTACTATGTTGGTGTACTCAGGAGGCCAGTATGTTTGAATGTTGTTGAAAAACAGGGAGCAATAAGTTACTGCTTTATTTTTGGTTGGCACCTCGCGATAAATGAGGGGGTTTGGGGTTGCAGTTCGCCATCACTGCACTAGGGGAACAGATGGAAGCATAGGCATAGATATAAGCTTGGGTCTGAGTAAGAAAACAGTAAGAACCATAAAAGTCAAGACTGAAACACTAAAACAGGAGAACATCTTTTCATGATCTAATAATCTAGTAACCATTATGCTTATACATCATGTGTGGTAGAAGCTGGGGGGACTTATTGCTGTATTGCAATATACTAGCAATTCAGTGGATCTGTACTAAACAATCAGTATGGATAGATGAAATAGGTATAGAGCAGGGGAGGAGGGGGGGGGGGGCAAATGTCAGGTCTTTTCATGCACATTATTGCATTACACATGTCATAACTATTCCGCCCTCCCCCAGCCAAATCATGAGTAAGGCAATCAAAACTGCAGAAGATGGAACTAATAGATTAATAGGGACTAAAATAAGCCATAGTTTTATTTTCAGCACGTCATGTCATTCAAACAAGGTGATATCATCTTAAGTACTATACCCTTTAAATGTGCAAAATGTACCCTATGTATGTATCTGATCACAGCAGCCTCCATGGACTTCTACTTCATCCCATCCTGCATGGAGGCTGCTGTGATTTTATGTGATAAGAAACATACATGAGTTACATTTTGTAAATGTAAAGGTTATAGGACCTTCGAAAAAGAAGGGTGTTAATAGAGCTCTATGGGAACCTTTCCCTAGCTGTATTTGTGAAAATCTGGTGACAGGTTCCCTTTAAGGGGTTAAAGAAGAACCTTTCACAAAGTGTCAAATGCTGAAAGCCATAGTTTAATTAATTGATTCATTGCTCTAATCAATTTTCTATAGATCTGTTTAAAAATCATGATCCCTTGCCATTTTTATATAAATAAGCAAATACACTGTTTCCAGGGGGGGGTAGTTAAGGGACTCTGCATGTTTTATGAGACACAGCCCCACTAAACAACCAAATAAGAGTCCCTTTGGATAGCTTATAAGTGCACCTTATCTTCTAAACAAGTAATGGATTAAAAAGCAAAATGCAAAATAAACCAAATCTATCAGGGGAACAGTAACAATCAAATGAAGTATGTCACGCAGACAATGACGACAATCACTTTAAGACGACAATGAAAATCAAAATGAATAAAACCATTCTATGTTTTATTGCAGTAAGATAAAGATTCCTAGATATTACAATAAGATCTGTTGGCAATTACCAGGCAAATTGTAAACAGAGTTTCTGATCCTGGAATATTTCCAGTTTATATCATATGCCAAATCTAGTGTTAAATGTGCCAATTTCATCCCTTAGCTGTGTAACAAAATAGCATTTCTCTTACATGTAACCATGTGTGTAAGAGTTTGATTTTGGTGATCTAGATTCTATCATTAGGATAGGCCCTTATTATTAGATCACTGGGGTCCAACACTGAGCACACCAATGATCAGCAGGGTTCTGGTCACTAATCTCACTGTACCCACATTAGTGGCTGTGTTCGGTATTGCATTTTTTTCTTGAAGAGCAATGGTCCCTTTAAAAAGATTTTGATTAATGGAGCTACAGTGAGATACAGACCCCACCGCCGATCTAATATTGACGACTCCATTAAGTTATGACTATTGGTAGCACATTTTCACATTTACTACTGTATAAACGACCCCAAAAATCCAAACAATCTCATGCATGAAATTAGATTTTTTTAGCTATTACATTACTTTTATGGTTAAAGTTTTGTTTTCATCATTTACTTCTGGTTTATACTGAGTTTTCTTATTATATTTACAAGTTAGAATATTATATCTCAAGTGCTATCTCGGCCATTGAAGATTCGACTATTGTACATAAAGGAAACAAAGTACCAGTAGAATTTTATTACCAGGTCTCCTAACTATAAAATATTATTTATAATAGAAGGCTCCATATATAAAGAAGAAGTACCCTGTGAGCCTCCCAAGATGGTGATCACATATGGCAATTGAATTGCTTTTTAAAACCTAATTCAAATGCAATAGGGAGGGGCTTGCACTCATCAAATATGTATTTCCACTGAAACACATGTGTACTATGTTGTGTATATAAGCAATGCAAAACATGTGGTAGTCATTAGCTATCACAATCGTTTCATTGGTAGCTCCACCCTGTTGTGTTTAAATTGTGTTTCAAAACACAATTCAAACTCCATGTATTAAGATGGCCTTCATCTTCTGTTCCAGGATAAAACCCCGCCCTCTGAACCCTCACAAGCAACACCCATGTACAGGTCCTGAAAAGGAGGAGTATAATCTCTACAAGTCTCTATATTTAGACAAATATTAAGTTAAAGAAAAATTTCCAGCATATGAGGCATGTCTCACTGTCTGGCAAAAGACCTAACAAGTTCTATGATCCAAAGTCATTAGAGAGCTGTCACATAGTTTAGGAGTAAAGAAATGAGGCCATGATTTACTGTAACTTTTATCAAAAAGTCGTTAAGAAAATCTGAATAAAATGCAATGTCCCATTTGATGGTTGCTATCTCACAAGTTCTTGAGAAACTCCAAGTTCAAGAAGGAAAGAAAACATCTTGCTAATTTAGTAGGATAATTCATCAAAATAATTTTATTTTTGTTCTTTTATTTCATGTATTGCTTAACCCATGAAGCCCATAAATTTCCAGGTAGTGTTCTTTATTTTTTTGTGCTGAGTACAACATGGGGTCACATTAGATATCTACATTATTAACCGAGTGAAGTTTTAAGAAAAATTAGCCAGCTAATTATTCTCTTTTATACTTGGTACATTGGGCACAGGTTTCATCTATAACTTGAGCCAGTTTTCATCGATTTCCAAATGTATTCCTAAAAGACATGGCATGGACCTGCAATTGGGATTTTTATCATGCATTGTACACACTGTCATGTGATGCACAATATATCTTCCTTTATTATTCTTATATATCGAGTATTAAGACGACCCGAGTAGTATAAGCCGAGACCCTAATTTTACCAACACAAACGTGGGAAAACCTATTGACTCGAGTATAAGCCGAGGGTGAGGAAATGGATTGGTCACAGACCCACACAGTATATAGCCATCCAGCCCCATATTATACAGCCTGTCCCCAGTAGTATACAGCCATCCCAGCTGCCCCCAGTAGATACAGCCATCCCAGAGCCCCCAGAAGCTAAGTATACAGCCTGCCCCCATAGTATACAGCATGACCAGCTTGCCCCAGTAGTATACAGCACTGCCCAGCTTGCCCACCAGTAGTTACAGCAATGCCCAGCTTGCCCCACAGTAGTATACAGACTGCCAGTCTTGCCCCAGTAGTTATACAGCACTGCCCAGCTTGCCCCCAGAGTTAGTATACAGCACTGCCCAGCCTGCCCCCAGTAGTATACACGCCAGCCGCCTGCCCCAGCTGTTACAGCACTGCCCAGCTGCCCCACGTAGTATACAGCACAGCCCAGCCTGCCCACCAGTAGTATACAGCACTGCCAGCCTGCCCACCAGTAGTATAAAGCCCAGGCCCAGCATAAAAAAAAAAAAAACGTATGATACTCACCCTCGGCCGGGTGGCCAGTGGCCCCGTTCGCACGTGCTCCCACCGAGTGTCCGCGCGAGTCCTCTATTCTGGATTCCGGCCGTTACGTACATCGCGCTGGGCGCCACCAGACAGCAATGGCGGGCGCCCAGCGCGATTACAGGAGGCAAAGAAGAGGCGCCGGGAAGCCAGAGAGGAACATCGGGGGAGCAGCGTGCGAAGAGGACATCGGGGGAGCCAGAAGAGACATCGGGGAGCAGCGCTGCAGATCGGGGCCACCGGAGGGTGAGTATATAAGTTTATTATTTTTAAGATTTTTTAAACTCGTTGTGACTCGTGTATAAGCCGAGGGGTCGTTTTTCAGCACATTTTTTGTGCTGAAAAACTCGGCTTATACACGAGTATATACGGTACTTCTTTATAATACATATCTACTTTAATGGATAACAATTTTGTTTCCAGTGTCTCGTCAGTAGTAGGGAGATGTTAATTAACACACATTATGTATGACCAAATATTTAAATAACATTATGAAGGTATGAACTGAAGATCTATATGATCATCTTAAAGGAAAAACATGGGGGCATGTACTTTGCCTTCTCAACCAGTTTTCCGGTGGATAAGGTAAGTAAAATGCCTCATCCCCACCAGTTCTGTGAACACTTGGCCTGCTGTATATTCTCCTCCAGAAAAACAGATATAAACAGGTAATAACCAACATTTTCACCAGGAATTAGACTCTGAAGTGAATTTACATATTACTAAAATTAAGTTTTTTAACAAGTTAGGTTAGGTTCCAGGATTATTAAATTTGTTATTAGGGCAGAGGGAAGTAGGAGGTGGTGCCAGTGTGCATCCTGTAATATGGCTGAATGTAGACGTTATCCAATCTAAGCTCAATTAAATCAATGTGTACAAGGCTCCTGGACCAAATGGGTTACACCCCAGAGTTCTTAAAGAACTCAGTTCTGTTATTGCTGTACCACTGTCTAAAATCTTCAGGGATTCTGTAATGTCTGGTGTGGTGCCAAGTGACTGGTGCAAAGCAAATGTGGTGACAATATATAAAAAGGGCTCTAGAACTTTGCCAGGTAATTACAGGCCTATAAGCTTAACTTCCATTGTGGGGAAAATATTGGAAGGGTTCGTAAAAGACAATATACTGGAGTATGTGACATCAAATAGTATAAGAAGTGACAGTCAGAATAGAAGTTGTCAAACTAACCTGATCTGCTTCTATGAAGAGGTGAGCAGATGACTGGATGGAGGAGATGCTGTGGATATTGTGTTTTTGGACTTTGCAAAAGCATTTGACACTGTCCCTCATAGACGCCTGATAGGTAAAATAAGGTCTATTGGTTTGGCAGAAATCATTTGCAATTGGATTGAGAATTGGCTGAAGGATTGTATCCAGATAGTTGTGGTCAATGATTCCTACTCGGAATGGTCACCAGTTATTAGTGGTGTACCCCAGGCTTCTGTGCTTGGCCCACTACTATTTAATATATTTATTAATGATATAGAGGTAGGAATTAATGGCACTGTGTCTATTTTTGCAGATGACACCAAGCTGTGTAGTGTAATACAGTCTATGGAAGATGTTCGTAGGCTGCAGGGTGACTTGGACAAACTGAGTGTTTGGTCGTCCACTTGGCAAATGAGGTTCAATGTGGATAAATGTAAGGTTATCCACCTAGGGACTAATAATCCAAAGGCAAAATATGTCCTTGGGGGAGTAAATCTGGGAGAATCCCTTGGCATTGGTTCGGCCTCACCTGGAATATGCTGTCCAGTTCTAGGCACCGGTCCATAAAAATGATGCCCTGGAGCTGCAGAGGGATCAACGTAGAGCCACAAAAATCATAAGGGGTATGGAGGGTCTTAGTTATGAGGAAATATTAAAACCACTAGATTTATTTAGTCTGATAAAGAGGTGACTACGAAGGGACATGATTCATTTATATAAATATATGAAAGGTCCATACAAAAAATATGGTGGTAAGTTGTTTCAGATTAAATCAAATCAAAGGACGAGGGGTCACTGTCTCCAACAGGAGAAATCAAGGTTTAACCACCAGAGGCGACAGGGCTTTTTTACTATGAGAACTGTCATTATGTGGAATAGCCTGCCTCAGGCGCTGGTCACAGCAGGGACAGCAGAGAGCTTCAAGAAGGGTCTAGATGCCTTTTGACACCTAAATAGCATTGATGGTTATGTTATATAGATTTTTTTCCCCTAAATCCCTTCCTCATGCAATCCCTTCCCTTCCTTGGTTGAACTTGATGGACAAGTGTCTTCTTTCAGCCGTATAAACTATGATACTATGAAGTCAGATAAAAGGGCTGTGGTAGGAGGGAACATACCATATTGTTAACTTCCAAATATCTTGTAATCTCACTAATACCATTATAGATCTGTGGTTCTCTATCCATAACTGTAAAAGATGTCATGTAGAGGTTTGTACAGTGTTTATGGACAGACCCATATAGGACTCCCAAGTCTGAGGCCTGAGATCGGTTGTTTGTGGCCTGCAAGTTTTCTATACTCACGTACTTATGACTACAGATAAGACCGTTTGAGTCAGAAACTCGGGCAGGTTTTCATCTCTGGCAGTCAGCAAATACACAGGGCTGTAGACACCAAAACCATATGTATGAGCCCATTAAATAGCATGAAAGCATAGGCTAGCATACTTTGATAAAAATGTTCATGTGACAAAGGCCTAACACTACATTTTCATTGCGATAGATTCACCAAATGAACACAAAACAGCACAATTATTTGTCATTAAGAGGCGAAACCTTTCTGGTCCAGAGCTAGCTGAAAGCACCAGCCTGGCAAAATCTGGCAAAACCATGTGAATGAAGACTTACAAAGAAATTCAAGTCTTGCATCATGTGTTTTTGGGTGTATAAAAGTACAATTTAATTGCAACACATTGTAATGACTTGCCCTGGAATCTAAAAAAAGTAATTATGAGACCCTGGGCTCTGCATAGAAACAGGATATTGTGCTGAAAAACTCGGCTTATACACGAGTATATACGGTACTTCTTTATAATACATATCTACTTTAATGGATAACAATTTTGTTTCCAGTGTCTCGTCAGTAGTAGGGAGATGTTAATTAACACACATTATGTATGACCAAATATTTAAATAACATTCTGAAGGTATGAACTGAAGATCTAAATGATCATCTTAAAGGAAAAACATGGGGGCATGTACTCATGGTGCCTCATCCCCACCAGTTCTGTGAACACTTGGCCTGCTGTATATTCTCCTCCAGAAAACCAGGTATAACCAGGTAATAAACAAAATTTTCACCAGGAATTAGCCTCTGCAGTTAATTTACATATTACTAAAATTAAGTTTTTAACAAGTTAGGTTAGGTTACAAGATTATTAAATTTGTTATTAGGGCAAAGGGAGGCAGGAGGTGGTGCCAGTGCGCATCCTGTAATATGGCTGAATGTAGACGGGATCCAATCTAAGCTCAATAAAATCAATGTGTACAAGGCTCCTGGACCAGATGGGTTACACTCCAGAGTTCTTAAAGAACTCAGTTCTGTTATTGCTGTACCACTGTCTAAAATCTTCAGGGATTCCATAATGTCTTGTGTGGTGCCAAGTGACTGGCGCAAAGCAAATGTGGTTCTGTGGCTCTAGAACTTTGCCTGTAAGCTTAACTTCCATTGTGGGGGAAATATTGGAGGTGTTAGTAAAAGACTATACACTGGAGTATGTGACATCAAATAGTACAATAAGTGACAGTCTGGTTTACTAAGAATAGAATTTGTCAAAATAACCTGATCTGCTTCTATGAAGAGGTGAGCCGGTGCCTGGATGGAGGAGATGCTGTGGATATTGTGTTCTTGGACTTTGCAAAAGCATTTGACACTGTCCCTCATAGACGCCTGATAGGTAAAATAAGGTCTATTGGTTTGGCAGGAATCATTTGCAATTGGATTGAGAACTGGCTGAAGGATTGTATCTAGAGAGTTGTGGTCAATCATTCCTACTCGGAATGGTCACCAGTTATGAGTGGTGACCAGAACCCCAGGGTTCTGTGCTTGGCCCACTACTATTTAATATATTTATTAATGATATAGAGGAAGGAATTAATAGCACTGTGTCTATTTGCAGATGACACCAAACTGTGTAGTGTAATACAGTCTATGGAAGATGTTCATAGGCTGCAGGGTGACTTGGACAAACTGAGTGTTTGGTCGTCCACTTGGCACATGAGGTTCCATGTGGATAAATGTAAGGTTATGCACCTCGGGACTAATAATCCAAAGGAAAAATATGTCCTTGGGGGAGTAAATCTGGGAGAGTCCCTTGTTAAGAAGGACCTGGGGGTACTAGTAGATCATAAATTGAATAAAAGCCTGCAATGTCAATAAGCTGCCTCTAAAGCCAGTCGGATCTTGTCATGTATGAAAAGTGGTATGGACTCTCGTGATAGGGATGTAATATTACCACTATACAAGGCACTGGTTCGGCCTCACCTGGAATATGCTGTCCAGTTCTGGGCACCGGTCCATAAAAAGGATACCCTGGAGCTGCAGAGGGATCAACGTAGAGCCACAAAAATGATAAGGGGTATGAAGGGTCTTAGTTATGAGGAAAGATTAAAACAACTAGATTTATTTAGTCTGATAAAGAGGTGACTACGAGGGGACATGATTAAATATATGAATGGTCCATACAAAAAATATGGTGGTAAGTTGTTTCAGATTAAATCAAATCAAAAGACGAGGGGGCACTGTCTCTGTCTGGAGAAATCAAGGTCTAATCATCAAAGGCGACAGGGCTTTTTTACTATGAGAACTGTCAATCTGTGGAATAGCCTGCCTCTGGCGCTGGTCACAGCAGGGACAGCAGAGAGCTTCAAGAAGGGTCTAGATGCCTTTTTACACCTAAATAACATAGATGGTTATGTTATATAGATTTTTTCCCCTAAATCCCTTCCTCATGCAATCCCTTCCTTGGTTGAACTTGATGGACAAGTGTCTTCTTTAAGCTGTATAAACTATGATACTATGAAGCCAGATAATAGGGCTGTGGTAGGAGGGAACATACCATATTGTTAACTTCCAAATATCTTGTAATCTCACTTATACCATTGTTGATCTGTGTGTCTCTATCCATCACTGTAAAATATGCCATGTAGAGGTTTGGACAGTGTTTATATATTCTGTTGAATACTATGAGGCAGAACCCATATAGGACTCCCAAGTCTGAGGCCTGAGGTCGGTTGTTTGTGGCCTGCAAGTTTTCTCTGCTGACGTACTGATGACTGCAGATAAGACCGTTTGAGTCAGAAACTCAGGCAGGTTTTCATCTCTGGCAGTCAGCAAATACACAGGGCTGTAGACAACGCAGTCATATGTATGAGCCCATTAAATAGCATGAAAGCATAGGCTAGCATACTTTGATAAAAATGTTCATGTGACAAGGGCCTAACACTACATTTTCATTGCGATAGATTCACCAAATGAACACAAAACAGCACAATTATTTGTCATTAAGAGGCAAAACCTTTCTGGTCCAGAGCTAGCTGAAAACACCATCCTGGCAAAATCTGGCAAAACCATGTGAATGAAGACTTACAAAGAAATTCAAGTCTTGCATCATGTGTTTTTTGGGTGTATAAAAGTACAATTTAATGGCAACACATTGTAATGACTTGCCCTGGATTCTAAAAAAAAGTAATTATGAGACCCTGGGCTCTGCATAGAAACAGGATATTTGATGTTAAGAAGGCAATTTAGTCTTAAAACAAACAGGAAAATATCTAGTCTAATGAGTAACTCTGCAGAGCCCATAGTGACAATAGAGTAAACAACGATAAACTGCAGAACTGCAGAAAGTGTTTTACTTCCTATAATTAGAAGTAGTTGTAAAGCTGAAGACACAGTAAGGTTATGGTGCATAAAAATGACAGTAAATTAAATCCATTACTTAAGACAAAAACAATCAAAAGGGCATTCATGTTTATTGCTTGTGCATTTTAGACCCTTGTCTTTGGTTTACAAGTTATTTAATGCAGCTGGAGAGAACTTAAAGCAGCCATACATCTTGGGAATGGATGGAAAATAAACAGCGACGTTCATGATCACCTGCAGCTTGGGCTCTGGTGGAATGAATATTGATTAAGTTCTTGTTTTATATCTGTAAATCTTAATTTTGGAGCAACTTCAACACGTGACAATAACCAACCAGAGTCCGAGATTTTCTTCAATACGGACTAAGGCTGGATTCACACAGCAGTTGCCCACCGTGCCGCAGCACGGCCGGCACAGGGCAGCGTGCGGGGAGAGGAGGTGAGCACTTTAAACCCCCCCTCCTCTCCATAGGGATACATATCGCAGGGCACCGTATGCCGTGAAAAGATAGGATTTGTACGGAGCGGTACGGTGCCGTATGTGTGCTGCACCGTACCGCTCCCGTAGGGCGCCGTGCGCCCATTGCCATCTATGGGGGGTGTATATCGGCTGTATATACGTCCGTCGTATATACATCCCACATGCGGCAGTGTGAATGTAGCCTTATTATGAATTACTTTCATAATTCCCCCTAAGTATAAGCAGTCCCTGGGTTATGTACAAGATTCTGTAGGTTTGTTCTTAAGTTGAATTTGTATGTAAGTCGGAACTGTACTGTATATTTTATAATTGTAACCCCAGACAAAAATTTTTTGGTCTCTGTGACAATTGGATTTTAAAAATATTGGATTGTCATAAGAACCAGGATCAACAATAAAGCTTCATTACAGACACCTGTGATAACTGTTACAGCTGTTTATTGTAGACTAAGTACTAAAGTACAGTAAATTACTAACACAAGAGGTCCATTTGTAACTAGGGGTCAACTGTAAGTCGGTCTTCTTAAGTAGGGGACCGTCTGTATGTAGTTTCCGATCCAGTCTATAATTTGTCAGTATTAATTTTTTTTATCAACCACAAAGGAAATAATCGGTCTCTGGGCACCTGACTCTATATACTAAATATCATAAATTAGTATACATTAATACACTTCATTTATTAAACTGTATCTGAGTGGAGATTTCTATTTAAGACAATAAATTGTGAAAATATCCAAGTAGGTCATAAGAAGTCTTGTCTGCTGGAGAATATTCCCAGTGAGTTATAGAGGCAGTGGATTATTATAATTCATGTCCGTGATGTCACAGCTAAAACTGTTTCACGACGTGTACAATGCGCTTTTTTATTTAAATTGTCAAGAGCATCATACAGTCAAAATGTCACTCTCATAGTTTATAATGTCAGAGTTCTTACAGTGGAATTATTTCTCACTATTTTACGGCAATTCATCTATTATTCCATACATTTATCATGAGCCATTGAAGCCTTAGGAGAAAATACATTTTTCAACAGTTTAATTTAGTAATACAATGCCAAAAGAGTGGCACACTTCATGTATCTCTGTCAACGAGATTGCCCGCCATGAACTTATGTCTTGCATTTCATTCTTTACTGCGGTGAGAATGAAGTATTACAATGACTTGAGGATGGAATATGTTATATTGATAAACTAGTGATTAAAAGTGATATAAATACACTGTTATACACATAAACAAGACCTGAACCCTAGGAAATGCCACCCAAGAACAGGAATAGGATAGATAAATGTAAAACTTAATAAAACTGAGGGAACACCTTATGGAGATTTGCCTTTGCAGGCTGCCTTCAAAAATGTATAAAAGGCTCCACTGAGGATTCTGGGTAAGGAATGTAAAATAAGTTTTCTAAGATGAGTAAAGTAAAACTATTCTTAGCCAAATCGGTTCACTGCACTGTACTTTGGATGTAATGGGGCAGGTGGGACAGGCAAAGGAGGCGAGAGATTGGGTGCAGTGTTTTCTGCACTGTTTCATTACTGTGGAAAAGCAGATCCTCCTCTGGATTCTTCACTCCATTGGGTTTAAGGACACTGCTGTCTCTTGTTTTTTTTCTATCTCTCTGACCAAACTTTTCTGGTTCTCTCTTTTACCTCTATACTGTCCTATTGGTCTAAACATCAGCAGTTTTAGTCTTCAGTACCATCTTTATGCTGATGATACCCAACTATATCCTTTTTCTTGCACACTCACCTTTCTCTAGAACCCCCATGATTGTCTACTGTCTCTAACAACATGTCCTCTCTCTGCCTGATTGGCCACATCCTACAGTAAAGTTTCTAATTTGGGGGAGTGGGAGAAAGCAGTGGAGCAATATATCAAGAACAATTAATCTTGTGTCCAATATATTTAATATTATTTGATGAGAAAAATATCAGAAATATAATGAACTAATACCACAATACAGGCAGTCCGTGACTTAAGGACACCTGACTTACAGATGACCCCTAGTTAAAGATCGACCTCTCTGCCCACTGTGACCTCTGGTGAAGCTCTCTGGATGTTACTGTAGTCCCAGGCTGCAACAATCAGCTGTGAGGTGTCTGTAATGAAGCTTTATTGATAATCCTTGTTACCATTAAAGCAAACAATTTTGAAAATCAATTGTTACAGGGATGAAAAAGTTTTCTGTATAGAGCTACAATTATACATTATACCAGTTCTGACTTACATACAAATTCAACTTCCAAGAACAAACCTAAAGAACCTATCATGTATGTAAACAGGGGACTTCCTGTATATGTAATATGATTATAGGGGCAATATATTAAATATAATAATAAAAATGACTAATAATTAATATAATTTCTTATGTGGGCAATATTGGCAATATAATAAAAAGGGAAATATGTAATGTATAACTTATGACATATACAAGACACAGAATATACTTAATTATGGGAGGTCTTATTGTTTATTAGCAGGGCATTATAATTAGCATAGTTATTTGGGGTAGGCATAATAAAAATGAATTTGCTGCGCTCTCTAAATAAATTAATTCAGGTGGAAAGCACTGAATATAATTCAGGGTGGCAATGTATATAATATAGATTCAGCTAAGGCTGGATTCACACAGCAGTTGCCCACCGTGCCGCAGCACGGCGGGCACAGGGCAGTGCAAGGGGAGAGGAGGAGGAGGTGAGCACTGCTCACCCCCCCTCTCCATAGGGATACATATCGCAGGGCACCGTATGCCGTGAAAAGATAGGATTTGTCCTATCTTTTCATGGGGTCTGGAGCGGTACGGTGCCGTATGTGTGCTGCACCGTACCGCTCCCGTAGGGCGCCGTGCGCCCATTGGCGTCTATGGGGGATGTATATCGGCTGTATATACGTCCGTCGTATATACATCCCACATGCGGCAGTGTGAATGTAGCCTTATTATCAATTACTTTCATAATTCCCCCTAAGTATAAGCAGTCCCCGGGTTATGTACAAGATTCTGTAGGTTTGTTCTTAAGTTGAATTTGTATGTAAGTCGGAACTGTACTGTATATTTTATAATTGTAACCCCAGACAAAAATTTTTTGGTCTCTGTGACAATTGGATTTTAAAAATATTGGATTGTCATAAGAACCAGGATCAACAATAAAGCTTCATTACAGACACCTGTGATAACTGTTACAGCTGTTTATTGTAGACTAAGTACTAAAGTACAGTAAATTACTAACACAAGAGGTCCGTTTGTAACTAGGGGTCAACTGTAAGTCAGTCTTCTTAAGTAGGGGACCGTCTGTATGTAGTTTCCGATCCAGTCTATAATTTGTCAGTATTAATTTTTTTTACCAACCACAAAGGAAATGATCGGTCTCTGGGCACCTGACTCTATATACTAAATATCATAAATTAGTATACATTAATACCCTTCATTTATTAAACTGTATCTGAGTGGAGATTTCTGTTTAAGACAATAAATTGTGAAAATATCCAAGTAGGTCATAAGAAGTCTTGTCTGCTGGAGAATATTCCCAGTGAGTTATAGAGGCAGTGGATTATTATAATTCATGTCCGTGATGTCACGGCTAAAACTGTTTCGCGACGTGTACAATGCGCTTTTTTATTTAAATTGTCAAGAGCATCATACAGTCAAAATGTCACTCTCATAGTTTATAATGTCAGAGTTCTTACAGTGGAATTATTTCTCACTATTTTACGGCAATTCATCTATTATTCCATACATTTATCATGAGCCTATGAAGCCTTAGGAGAAAATACATTTTTCAACAGTTTAATTTAGTAATACAATGCCAAAAGAGTGGCACACTTCATGTATCTCTGTCAACGAGATTGCCCGCCATGAACTTATGTCTTGCATTTCATTCTTTACTGCGGTGAGAATGAAGTATTACAATGACTTGAGGATGGAATATGTTATATTGATAAAATAGTGATTAAAAGTGATATAAATACACTGTTATACACATAAACAAGACCTGAACCCTAGGAAATGCCACCCAAGAACAGGAATAGGATAGATAAATGTAAAACTTAATAAAACTGAGGGAACACCTTATGGAGATTTGCCTTTGCAGGCTGCCTTCAAAAATGTATAAAAGGCTCCACTGAGGATTCTGGGTAAGGAATGTAAAATAAGTTTTCTAAGATGAGTAAAGTAAAACTATTCTTAGCCAAATCGGTTCACTGCACTGTACTTTGGATGTAATGGGGCAGGTGGGGCAGGCAAAGGAGGCGAGAGGTTGGGTGCAGTGTTTTCTGCACTGTTTCATTACTGTGGAAAAGCAGATCCTCCTCTGGATTCTTCACTCCATTGGGTTTAAGGACACTGCTGTCTCTTGTTTTTTTTTCTATCTCTCTGACCAATCTTTTCTGGTTCTCTCTTTTACCTCTATACTGTCCTATTGGTCTAAACATCAGCAGTTTTAGTCTTCAGTACAATCTTTATGCTGATGATAGCCAACTATATCCTTTTTCTTGCACACTCACCTTTCTCTAGAACCCCCATGATTGTCTACTGTCTCTAACAACATGTCCTCTCTCTGCCTGATTGGCCACATCCTACAGTAAAGTTTCTAATTTGGGGGAGTGGGAGAAAGCAGTGGAGCAATATATCAAGAACAATTAATCTTGTGTCCAATATATTTAATATTATTTGATGAGAAAAATATCAGAAATATAATGAACTAATACCACAATACAGGCAGTCCGTGACTTAAGGACACCTGACTTACAGATGACCCCTAGTTAAAGATCGACCTCTCTGCCCACTGTGACCTCTGGTGAAGCTCTCTGGATGTTACTTTAGTCCCAGGCTGCAACGATCAGCTGCAAGGTGTCTGTAATGAAGCTTTATTGATAATCCTTGTTACCATTAAAGCAAACAATTTTGAAAATCAATTGTTACAGGGATGAAAAAGTTTTCTGTATAGAGCTACAATTATACATTATACCAGTTCTGACTTACATACAAATTCAACTTCCAAGAACAAACCTAAAGAACCTATCATGTATGTAAACAGGGGACTTCCTGTATATGTAATATGATTATATGGGCAATATATTAAATATAATAATAAAAATGACTAATAATTAATATAATTTATTATGTGGGCAATATTGGCAATATAATAAAAACTGAAATATATAATGTATAACTTATGACATATACAAGACACAGAATATACTTAATTATGGGAGGTCTTATTGTTTATTAGCAGGGCATTATAATTAGCATAGTTATTTGGGGTAGGCATAATAAAAATTAATTTGCTGCGCTCTTTAAATAAATTAATTCAGACGGAAAGCACTGAATATAATTCAGGGTGGCAATGTATATAATATAGATTCAGAGGGTCACTATTTCTAAGTTTTGAGGCTGCTGTATAAAACGCAGGGCTGAACTGTAAACAATGAAATAAATATTACAATTAATTCACTGGGCACCGTATGTAATATATTTAATTTGGAGGGGACACAGTTTAAGTCAAGAGGACTGTATATATTCTATTTATTCATATAGTATGTTTTATATGGTGAGGGCACAGGATAGTCAGTAGTGAGGAATGTATATTATTTAGGAGCTGAGTGTGGGGCATCCTATTCTCTGAAATCATATTTTCGGGTATATAGTGTGGAGCCAATAACATATGAATTGCAGATTCTGCAGCAATTCGTCATGAAAGTGAGAGACGTCATCATGATGTTCTGTACACAATTGAGCAAAATTGTTACCTTTAACTTGCCATACGTCACTTCTGCCTGATGAATACTGTAGTACTCTGTGAGACAACATTGAGCATGAGCGTTTACAGAATGTTAGTGAGATAAGCCTGTCTTCTGAATGCTGGTGCGTGGTTGGAGGGTGTCATAATTTTTACTAATGTTGTCAGCATTTATAAATAGGGGTGTGGGTGCCTTTTTGAGATTAACCAGATCACTTTAGTTGGGTAAGAATAGGGGAGACACAAGCTAAACTCTTGCACCAGGGTTCAGACTTTAGTTATGTCTGGCCATTATTGTATTGTGTGGCCGTTATTGATCCAGTCTTCTCTTTCAAAATCCACAATTTTGTCCCTAAACTTAACATTTCTGCTAAATAACATATACCAGTTTTCTTATTTAATATCTACCATATATAAACACTTTACTGGAAGTTGCCAGCTTTAAGCATCACATCCTAAATCCCTCATTTAAGATATTACCAGAGTAAAATTTTACAACCAAATACATCGACTTATTAAACAAGTATATTGCCAACGAGCTAAAAAGCAGAAAATATATATTTTTCTATTTAAGAAACGTTGGAATGATTTTAAAATAATTACTGATAATCCGTAGTTGCGATTATAAATCTGTAAGGATTGCGGCCAGCCTCAGACAGTTCCATTAAATAATATAGGTTGTATTTTTAGAAGCTTTGTGGGATATATAGGATTATTAGCACACACGGAATCCGCTGCTGAAATGTTGTGTTCCTTTCCTTGGACATAAGGAGATGAATAGAGCAAGCTGCTTAATTAGTTTAGTGTTTTAACTTCAGCGGAGAATGGATTTATGGCTATTGGAAATAAGAAGGGTCAGGAATAACCACATGTGAGTTTTCAAATGTATAAGCAGGGGAACATAAAGCCTCCGCTACAACAGCAGAAAACGGCATTAACATGAGCCACATGTGGGAATGGAGAGATATATGCTTTAAAAACAGCACTAGTTTTTTTTAAAAATTGGCTCTGGGATTACGAGGAGCTGATGCCTTTTTTCTTTGATGTGATTTCATTGTGTGCGGCATTATCTTGTAATTTATAATCCTGGTAAAAGCCAGAAACAGGAGACGTAAACACTCACACACTGTAGTTTCCCTATCCGAAAGTAGATCTATCTTCTAACTCTGGTTTTAGAGTTTCTCAAGCTTTTTAGAATTATTTATGAAATACTATTCCTGATTAATGGTGCCCTATATCAGTAGATCCTAAAAATATTTTCAGCCTGTTTTCCTTGGTCATGCGATAAAAAATATTGTTATTACATATCATTAAAAGATTTAATCATAAATGTTTAGTAACCGATGGATGCGTCACCACGGTGTGACGATACCCGAGGGGTCTGTGTCTCCCCCTCCTGTGCTTGGACTCCTCGTTGGACCTTTCTCTTTAAGTATATACTCACTCCTACGGGGACATCAGATGGTAATGCCCACTTGGGCTCCTTTTTAGGCGCTTTATTGCACACTACATGTCTCTGTTTTAGGTTTCCTATTAGTATATATAACAGATTGTCTATGTTGGCTTCCATTCAACAGGAGGGGTTCATGGGCTTTGCCCTAAGAATTTTGCTCAGATATCCTCTGTGGTCTTAGGTGTGTTTTATGGTTTTAGCGTATCCCCTGTTTTTCATTTGTGATTACAAATAAAGTTATTGATTTTTTACACATATTTTGGTCCGTTCATACGCATCCACCTGTTTCTTATTATTTTGATATGCTGTTTTTGAATGCATTGACCATTTGTACTTCGGTTGTGCCCGCCTCTTTTCCTTAACTTACAATGATAGAATATATAGTTATGGAACTAATAAAAAGGTCTTTTTACTATCTTCACCAACTTCAACTCTTTGCAAACTGTAAACTAATTTAACTGGACTGCGGAGTGGGCTGGTGCAGGAACGCTGCATAACACTCCACAGTCCAGTATGCCCCACTCAAAGCACCTCCATGCCCCCAAATCCACCATAATATATGCTAGTTAATAAGAATCTGTCACCAGGGAACCACACAGCCCCCCACAAGCCACACACAGTACCTTTTAGATGTCTTTATACATCTTCCACTGATCCTCTATCCATGAAATTAGAGCCATCATTCTTCTATAAAATACTTTTATTGTTGTTCTCTGTTCCAGTCAAGGAGGTGGGAAGCTGCAGTTTACAGTCAGGCTATCCTCCTCCTCCTACTCACTGACACTGCTAACTAGGCTGCAGAAATTCCTGAGTGTGGGGCGGGGAAGAAGTGAGCTAGAAGGCTGGGTCAGCATTGTCAGTGAGGAGGCTGGGACAGCAGTGTCAGGGAGGAGGCTGGGTCAGCAGTGTCACTGAGGAGGCTGGGTCAGCATTGTCAGTGAGGAGGCTGAGACAGCAGTGTCAGTGAGGAGGCTGGGTCGCAGTATCAGTGAGGAGGCTGGTTCAGCAGTGTCAGTGAGGAGACTGGGACACCAGTTCAGTGAGGAGGCTGGTCAGCAGTGTCAGTGAGGAGTGTGTCAGCAGTGTCATGCAGGCTGGTCAGCAGTGTCAGCGAGGAGCCATGGGATCCGCAGTTGTCAGTGAGGAGCGGGTCAGCAGTGTCATGAGGGGGCTGTCAGCAGTGTCAGTGAGGAGCTGGCATGTGAGGCGGGTCAGCAGTGTCAGTGAGGAGGCTGGGTCAGCAGTGTCAGTGAGGAGCTGGTCATGTCGTGAGGAGCTGGTACAAGTTCTGAAGGAGGCTGGGACGCAGTGGCATTGAGGGGGCTAGTCCAGTGTCAGTAAGGGGCCTGGTCACAGTGGCAGTGAGGGCTGTCACCATGTCAGTAGGAGACTGGGACAGCAGTAATCATGTGAGGATGCCTGGACAGCAGTGTCAGTGAGGGCTATTTCCCGCAGTGTCATAAGGGGGCTTTCCTACTCACTGACACTGCTAACTAGGCTGCAGAAATTCCTGAGTGTGGGGCGGGGAAGAAGTGAGCTAAAAGGCTGGGTCAGCATTGTCAGTGAGGAGGCTGGGACAGCAGTGTCAGGGAGGAGGCTGGGTCAGCAGTGTCACTGAGGAGGCTGGGTCAGCAGTGTCAGTGAGGAGGCTGAGACAGCAGTGTCAGTGAGGAGGCTGGGTCAGCAGTGTCAGTGAGGAGGCTGGGTCAGCAGTATCAGTGAGGAGGCTGGGTCAGCAGTGTCAGTGAGGAGACTGGGACAGCAGTATCAGTGAGGAGGCTGGGTCAGCAGTGTCAGTGAGGATGCTGGGTCAGCAGTGTCAGTGAGGAGGCTGGGTCAGCAGTGTCAGTGAGGAGGCTGGGTCAGCAGTGTCAGTGAGGAGGCTGGGTCAGCAGTGTCAGTGAGGAGACTGGGACAGCAGTATCAGTGAGGAGGCTGGGACAGCAGTGTCAGTGAGGGGGCTATGTCAGCAGTGTCAGTAAGGGGGCTTGGTCAGCAGTGTCAGTGAGGAGGCTGGGTCAGCAGTGGCAGTGAGGATGCTGGGTCAGCAGTGTCAGTGAGGAGGCTGTGTCAGCAGTGTCAGTGAGGAGGCTGGGTCAGCAGTGACAGTGAGGAGGCTGGGTCAGCAGTATCAGTGAGAGGGCTGGGTCAGCAGTATCAGTAAGGAGCCTGGGTCAGCAGTGTCAGTAAGGAGGCTGAGTCAGCAGTGTCAGTGAGGAGGCTGGGTCAGCAGTGTCAGTGAGGAGGCTGTGTCAGCAGTGTCAGTGAGGAGGCTGTGTCAGCAGTGTCAGTGAGGAGGCTGGGACAGCATTATCAGTGAGGAGGCTGTGTCAGCAGTGTCAGTGAGGAGGCTGGGACAGCAGTGTCAGTGAGGAGGCTGTGTCAGCAGTGTCAGTGAGGGGGCTGTGTCAGCAGTGTCTGTGAGAAGCCTGAGTCAGCAGTGTCAGCGTCAGGAGATGGGGTAGCTCCCTGTATACTGTAGCTCTCCACCTCCATTACTGGCACAGAGGGCATCAATAAAAGTCTTTTTAGAAGAATGGTGGATCTAATCCCATTTATACAGACAACTAGAATTATGAGTGGTTTGTGGGTAGGCAGGGTTCCCTGGTGACAGGTTCACTTTAAACTCTCTACTGAACCTGGACTGGAGTGAGCAACTTTGGACTGCCCGCTTGACAGTAAAGAACCTACTGTGCTGACCTATAATTGGAAATGTAAAACATAGCTTTCAATTATTTAACTAATAAGGTGGTGTTATACAAGTGAGTTTATTCTTAACACAGAGATGTATAAAAAGTGTTGGTGAGTAGACCAGCACAGAGTTAGACTCCACAGTCTAGTTTTTGTCTGCATTTTCAGATGCACTGACTGAATTTTTGGATTCCCATGTTAGATCCATCCCCTTTTCCATACGCCACACCTATTTTTGGACAACTTGGAAAATGGTCCAAAATGGTCTAAAACTCTCAATAAATGTGGTGTAGGAATTTACTTCCGAATTCTAAGGGAGACAGATTGATGAATCTCTTCCAGTGTTCCTAAATTTAGTGTCAGTGTGGGAATTCATTAATGTGACACAGGTTCCCAAGGTGTAGAGCTAGTCTAGTGTTGCAACAGATTCATCATTGTGATGACGAATATGTCGCAGTTTTACACCGTCCAGTTCAACTCTATTTGCTCTAAACTTTGTGCCACAACATGATACACTCTCTTTATTTTTTTGTCCCTTTTTCGGAGACTATAGGGGATATTTATCAGGACCTCTGCGCACCGCCAGAGGGGCGTGAAGGGGCGTGAAGGGGGGGCGTGGC
>CM033641.1:277753114-277764326 GCA_019512145.1 Engystomops pustulosus
GCCTGCGCACTCGGTGCTGCCGGCGACTTTTCATACGTGAAAAGTCGCCGGTTGCGTTTTTTTCTACGCCAGGCCCTGCCTGGCATAGGAAAAACGCTACGCGACTGGCAGCCCGATACATCAAGAGGCAGAAGCCTCTTCATGTATCGGGCTGCGAATTTGCAGCGGCGGGGCTATCATACGCTGGCGCACGAGCGCCAGCATATGATAAATATCCCCCATAGATGAGGCTACGGCTGCTGTTTATAAAGTTGCTTGACCCCGTGAACATATTCGCCAGTCATGTTATCTTTATCAGAGGTACTGGGCAGCTTAGCCCAGTACCCCCAAAAAAGCCAATATGACATGTGCAACATTTTGGGAAGGGAGGAAGCAGCATAGAAAATTAAGAGAACAGCTCAAAGAGGCCACTGAAGGGAGGCAGATACTTTCAATGAATATTATACTTTAGTGTAATGGTGGATTGACATGAAATTCCATTATTTGTATATTTTTGCAATGTGAAATGGCACAAAGGCCAAAATAATTATATGTGACAGAAATAATTTTGCAATAGTCCCCGCGCTTGCGCACTCGCTGCTGCCGGCGACTTTTCATACGTGAAAAGTCGCCGGTTGCGTTTTTTTCTACGCCAGGCCTGGCGTAGGATAAATGCTGCACAACTGGCAGCCCGATACATCAAGAGGCAGAAGCCTCTTCATGTATCAGGCTGCGAATTTGTAGCGGCGGGGCTATCATACACTGGCGCACGAGCGCCAGCGTATGATAAATATCCCCCAATGTCCCCTTTCTTGGGTCACGCCCCCTTTGTTGCCATTGAAGGTAAAAAAAAATGGTCTAAAAGCCTTGTTGAATTTGTAGGAAGACATTTTAGACTTTTTTTGGTGCAAATACACCACAAATGTCGTGCAGGTGATTGAGGAATCTGCCTAAGTAAGTTCTTTTTTTGGAATTGTATAGTCAAATACAAGTGCCAGTGAGTATACAATATATAGTCAGTAATTAGAAGTACAATTTAGAAGACTGATAATGTCTCAGTAATCCTCTACCATATGAATTCACCATACGTCCTGACAATGGTCGTGTGAATGGGGCCTAACACATAGATTCCATGAGGCTACGGCTGCTGTTTATAAAGTTGCTTGACTCCGTGAACATATTCGCCAGTCATGTTATCTTCATCAGAGGTACTGGGCAGCTTAGCCAAGTACCCCCAAAAAAGCCATTATGACATGTGAAACATTTTGGGAAGAGAGGAAGCAGCATAGAAAATTTAGAGAGCAGCTCAAAGAGGCCACTGAAGGGAGGCAGAGGCTTTCAGTGAATATTATACTTTAGTGTACTGGTGGATTGACATGAAATTTCATTATTTGTGTATTTTGCAATGTGAAATGACACAAAGGCCAAAATAATTATATGTGACAGAAATAATTTTGCAATAGTAAAGAGTATTTCAGAGCTCAAATTTAAAAATACATACGTAGCAATAAATTACAAAGAGGCACTAAACGTAGAGGCACTTGGTTTGTTATGTACAGGTTTTTTCTGTTGATGCTGTTCCTTTGAGCTGACTGTAATTGAAGGTTACAGAATATGATTATTTATGTGTTAGGGGCCTATAAATAGCATGTCAGCCTTTGTAGATTAAGAAGACAATAAGGTATCTTCACAGCATTGTGTTAATGCTATTGGCAATGTTTTCATGCTCCAGTTAATTAAACTTTGTGTGTCTTAATCAGTGTAATGAAAAATGCATTTTATTTTTTTATTTATTTTGATCAACTTAGATGAAATCTTTTTCATTTTATTAATAGTGAATGAGCTTAGGGCGAGGAGCATCTATTTCCTATGGCGCTGTGTTACCATTTCACTTTTTACAATAAATGTCAGCCAGCTTGTAATTAAAGTGCTTCACCCTTCATGCTAGAGAGCGATGGTTCAGTTCTCTGGGCTATAGAAAGTGGTAGAAAAAAATAACAATGACAATGATAACGAGACAAAAAAGATACATGGCCTTCACCATAAGAACTGACAATCTATAGGGGATTGAAGAGAGAAAAACATCAGGAATAAAAAACAAGCAAAAACATCAGCATTGCAAGCAAACTTAATCGTCATTGTCCTATTGTACAAAAACCCATGTGCCGTTTTCATGACCATTTCTATAAGGCAACCTGTCAGGGTTATTTAGGACGCTAAACCAACTACAGGTTCTTATGCCCCAAATCGCCCTATAACATCTCAGTCTATGACCACTGTAAAATAATTTACATTTATACTTACCTAGAGATCAGAAAGGCAGATCTGAACCATTTCTGGTGCTTTTTTTCTATAATGAAGCTGCAGTAGTGTGTACCAGACCATGCCAAGTGTAGGTAGGACCAAGGTAACCGGAAGTGTAAGCCTGGACTGTAATTATAAGGACCTTTAGGTGCTTCACCCTGGAAGCTCCCTATTTAGCTGTAGAAAAGCTGGGAAACA
Organism: Engystomops pustulosus; assembly: GCA_019512145.1. NCBI lineage: Eukaryota > Metazoa > Chordata > Amphibia > Anura > Leptodactylidae > Engystomops > Engystomops pustulosus. The sequence goes on from CM033641.1 coordinate 277,755,596, forward strand.
CATTGAATATTTATTTACTTTAAATAAATTTCTCAGTTCCAATATGAAGTAAAGTAAGAACAACAAGAATACATTATGTAAGATAATCATGCTATTTAATTTTTATAATATTTCATTAAAGTTTAATAATTGCATAAACAAACGCTGCCAATGAGCTACATTGTGGTATAAAGACGTTGTAGCGGGGCAGACCTCGCTCAGGAAGGTATTTCTGATCCAGAAGGGTCATGTATGGCCAAAGTTGGATAGCTAAACAGGATTAAGGGTTCCTGTGTATTAACAAGGTGAGCACCCTACTAGAGGTTTATGTTTGTGTCTAGTGCCTCTACCCAGTGGAGCTCTGTATTTTTTATTTTAGAATTTCTACAATTTTTTTCTTTGGCTTCTCAATAATCAAAGATGTAATGAAAAAATTGCTTTCTAGCGATATCTAATCACTTGTTTAGTTACTATTTTACTAACATGGAATAAAATGTATTCTTTCCAAGGTAATAAAACTAATACACTGTGTTATAATAACTCAGAGTAATATCTAACTACCATAAACTCAAACGTGCCCCAAAAACCCATCTTTTCCCCCCTAACTGGGGGAACACATAAGGCTGTATATAATGAATTAATGGGGGGTAAGGGTGGCTTTATCTTATGAATCCATAAGGGGTGAGGGGGGCTTTACATAAAATAACCAAGAGGGATTGGTATATTAAATAACCATGAGTGGCTGTTCCATATGATAAACTAGGGAATATTTTAGGGAGCAGGGGTCTATTTTAGTTTCTGAATTTTTAATGGCACCAAATGAGCTCACCGCAAAGGGGCCCAGGCTTCTCTGTAGTCCCATTGATGGTAATGGCGGTAAATGAGCAGCAATATTTGTATTTATTTTATGATTTTTATTCTGTTCCCTTTCCCTTTACTAGCAAGGCCCTCACACCTATTGTTCCATATGACTGTCCCCCACAATCGGTAAAGCACTACGGAATATGATGGTACTATAGTAATAACTGTTTAATTACTATTGGCCTCTAATAGTTGATTGAAAGGAGCAGGTAACCAGGACAGGTGTTAAGGGGCAGCAAACTGGGCATTTGCCCAGGGCCCCTTTTTCAAACGTGGCCCCCTGCATTTGGGCTCTTTTGAGCAGAGCATGTATTGCTCTTTTAATATCCCTTAGTTGAATGCCTGGGTGAAGATGCTTATCATTTATCTCCTGTCTATATATCTATCATCTATCTGTCTAGTTATCTATCTCCTATAATTTGTCTATTTCCTATCTATATATCTGTCTAGCCATTTATCTATCCATCTTTTTGTCTATCTATCTATATATAGCTTCTATCTACCTATCTATTAGCTATCCATATATCAATCAATCAATCAATCAATCAATCTTCTATCCCTCTTCTACTAAATCTATCTCTCCTATCTATCTTCTATCATCTATCTAGTTATTTATACCTAATCTACTTTATAGTTATTCATCTATAAATATATCATTTATCTATAAATCTATATCATCTTTCATATTTATCTTCTATCATCCATCGACCTATCATCTGTCTGTCTCCAATAAGACTCTCCTACAGTCCCATATTACAGACTATCTCACCATGCTACTGTTTGTAAACTACGAGTACAAAGTGTTATTATTGTGCAGGGCTAAGGGACCTCTTACTGAATGCGACTATTCATAAAATAGTTTTATTTTGGGGCCCCACTTTTAGTTTTGCCCAGGGCCCCAATTTATCTAAAACCGGCCTTGAGGATAACAACTGGCAGAATACTAGAAAAGGTTTTCTGTTTGTTGTTGTCCGAAGTCATAACTACATCAGCTGTTATTCACTTTAAATTGGACTTGGAGTGGAGCTGTGGTTGGAGATACAATGCCCGACTGCTACAACTACTCCCAGCTTCATGCTCTGTGTTTACACTGTGGTGGACCGCCGCTCTGTGCATGGTCTGCTCTTTAGACCTGAGGATAGACCATCAATAGTAATTCCTAAACCCTTAAAATTCTTTTAATGCGTTGCAGTTGAAAAAGTGAAGGGTCATAATCCAGGCCTGAAGGATCATAAGGTATATACATTATCTTTTTTCCTGTTCAGTGTTATTTGTCAGAAGAATATAGGTTATGTAATCTGTACAAAAATCTACTCAACCCTTCACGCCAACCTTTAGCTTTCCATTGTTTTGATGCCCTTACAAAGACATGTATTAAGCCCACTGGCTAGTCCCCTTCCGTTTAACACTGATTAATGAGTCCAAGTTTTAGACATAAAAAAGTCTTTTAAAGAATAGCGCGACCTTTTAGTGCCCCCTGGAAGCGAACCAATCAGCATTCTTGTAATCCAAACACAGATGCCTGGAGCTAAACAAATCCTGAAGTTGTGAACAAGAATTTAGTATGCTGTCAGATTATACAGATGACAACCAGTGCATCAAACGTCTAGCACACAACCCGGAGTAAGGGAACTTGCTGCAAATTTACTCACAAAGTGGATAAAGTTACATTGACAATGGAAAAAATGAGCGCAACCATTGAAAAGATGACAACTACATTGCTATATGTCATATAGTTTAGTGTAAGGGCTTAGATTTTTTTTAACATCCAGGCTTTATCTAATTTCCCTGGAAGCCTGTGATCCTGGTGGACCCAACTCTCGCTCCTAGACCGTTACGATACTAGAATTTACAATATAGTTGAAGTATCCTGAAAAGATTGCTAACTAAGCTCTCCAAAAAGAAGGCGATGACTTACAACACAACAGGGCCTGATCATCTTGGAAATATGTGAATTAAAGAGAATCTAATCTTTTGATATGAAATGTCCATTCTAGAATTCCCTCTCTTTGTGAAAACTCACTTGTTTACATTAAAAAATCTCCCAAAAGTCAAGCAAATATAATTCTGCTTGAGTTTAGTGGTTGCAGGGGTAGTGTCACTTCCGAATCCCTTAACTTATGAGATACAGGAAGCTTTACAGATACATGAAGCAACATAAATAGTTGCATGCAGCTAAAGAGATACTGGCAGCTAAAGACATAGCTGGAAATGCAAGCTGCAGATAAAGATCCATTTCGTAAAAGAAGTGATTATTAGTATTTACTTAATTATTAATTAATATGACACAAAAAGCATACTAGATAACCAAAGGTTCTCAAGTGACACTACCTGAAACCAGGGACTCATCTCTAAACGGGGAGATTTCCCATATGAATTCTAGAAAGGATATTTCATACTCTACTTGAGGGGACTAGTAGTGGGGGCAAAACCTTTTGACATGGATCAGCTTTTTCAGTCTATTATTACACTAATTATGAGTACAGGCAGTCCCTGACTTAAAGCAATATTCTGTTCTGGGCATTCAAATTCATTTTAATTAATCTGCCATGTATAAACATTTCTTCAATTAGGTTAAAAAATATTTTTAAAAATTACCTGTGTGAAGATAATTTCTCATAAATGTAGTCATATGATCCCTTAGAAACAAGATTGTGTTCTTGGATACGGCCACCTCTGCTGGAGAGATTGCACAAAGACACAAAGGGTTTTTGTATATGTAATGCCCAGGAGTTACTGCATGTCCTACAGCCGTCCTGTAGTAATGATCCCTGAATCCAGGAGGTCAGACAGGACTCAATAGCGCATGTCTGGCCACTGCTGCCAAAATGTGGGGTGGTCGTATCCGAGGAAGCTATCTCGTTTCTAAGGGACAACATGGCTACATTTATGAGAAATTATCTTCACAATTTTTTTAAATAACATCCAATTGAAGAAATATTTAAATATGGTAAATGAATTAAATTAGATGTAAATTCCCAGATGGGAATACCCCTTAAAGAACACCCGACTATAGTCCCAGGCTGCAAGGCATTTGTAATGAAGTTTTTTGATAATCCTTGGTCCTAGCACAGCACAAAAGTTTAAAAATCCACTTGGAGTTACAATAATTAAATATACCAGCTCTGACTTACATACAAAAACTTAAGAACAAACTCTAAGAAAAGACTGAAAAACTCTCTACTAACCCAAAGATCTAGTTCTCCACATTATGCGACTCAGTAGTTGATCTTCAAGTTATCTATTCCCTAAGCAATGAAGCAAATTACTTTTCTCTAACACTGGCAAAAAGTCTGGCAAAAGAAATAGTTGACAATTTGAAGAGTCTTTAGAGTTCTTCAAGTAAAATGGTATAAGTCAACTACTTACCCCCTGAGGATAAACAACTGATATAGGAGGCTTATATCAGTTTAGACATAGGAAGGAATTGGTGATGAAGGTGGGACACACAAATTACACAATTTTTTAAATTACGGTAGTCCTAATCTCTAAACTGTGACATCATGGTAAACATATTCCATGATATATATTCTGTGAAGCGTTATGGAATTTAGTGGGGCTTTATAGATACAGATTATTGTTATTACATTTTCACTGTTTTGTGGATCTCAGTACTGAGTGCATTATCATTGTACTGTGACTAATTTGTGTTTTATAGACTGTAAGCTCTTGCGAGCAGGGCCTTTACTCCTATTATTTCATATGACTAGGTTTTTGCTCCGTAATGTCTTATTTTATTTGTATATGTCCACCATGTAAAGTGCTGTGGAATATGATTCATCTGTATGAATAAAGATTATTATTATTTATAATACTTGATATGTAGATTCTGTTCTGATTATGGCTTATAATACCTATACTGTGGCCAATGTGTGTTTCATCTCTGTACTGTGACATCACTGTTTATTATATCAGTACTGTGACATCACTTTGTGCATTATCCACCTTACTGTAACATCACTGTTTATAATCTCAGTACTGTAACATCACTGTTTATAATCTCAGTATTGTGGCATCACTGTTTATTATATCAGTACTGTGACATCACTTTGTGCATTATCCACCTTACTGTAACATCACTGTTTATAATCTCAGTACTGTGACATCACTGTTTATTATATCAGTACTGTGACATCACTTTGGGCATTATCCACCTTACTGTAACATCACTGTTTATAATCTCAGTACTGTGACATAACTGTTTTTTTACCCTGTCCTATGACATTATTGCCTGAATTATCTCTGTAAAGTGACATTACTGTGTTTATTATCCCTGTAATGGGACATCCGAAATTGAAGCTAAAGGTTAGGGCAGGCAGTAGGCAGACAGAATCCAAGCTACAGATAAAAGGTCAGGGCAGGCACACACAAATCAGTTATGTCAAGTCAAGGTGGTCAAGAGATTCCATGAGCAAAATTATATTTTTACAATGTAGCTAAGGTCACAACACAGAGATTAAGGTATCCTCATAGGGGAAAGGTGCCCTCTATAACAATGGGTGTGTAATGCATGTGGTGTTGGTGGCAGCATGAACTGCTGTTGTTATATAATCAGGCACATTTCTTTTATCTTTTACTTTTAAAAGGAACCTTAAACCTAAAAAGAGGAACAGAAGAACAATATTGCCCCTATGGTTTGTCATTCTGCTGGCTTCTTCTACAGGCTAATTCACTCCAGGAACATGGCACAGTATCCTGCTGCAGCCAGTCGTCTTACAGTCATAAACAAGACAGTGGAGGGGCTTTGCTGATATCCTTTGGCACATACAGAAATTCTCTTTACATATTTTAGTTAGTAATTTGGTTAAATGATGAATTATGGAAAAGGAATAGATTTATGTAGGACGTAATGATATTTTTTTTGTGCATTTTCCAGACTCTTCTGATAAATCTCCCCATAGACAAAGTGACAGTTGGAGACAGAGACAGTCAGAGAAAGAGAGAGAATGTCACAGACAGACAGAGACAGTCAGAGACAGTTAGAGACAGACGGACACAGTAAGAGACACTCAGAGACAAAAATGGTCAGAGACAGTTGGAGACAGAGACTGTCAGACAGAGACAATCAGAGACAGTCAGAGACAGAGGCAATCAAGGACAGAGACAGCTGAGACAGTTAGAGACAGAGATGGTGAAAGACAGAGACAGTTAGTGAAATAGACAGTCGGAGACAGAGACAATCAGAGATAGAGAGGGTCACAGACAGAGACGGTCAAAGACAGTCACTGACAGACGTTGGAGACAGAGACAGTCAGTGACAGAAATGGGCAGAAAAATTTTTACTTTATACCATTATTGCACAACAATGTATAACTTTTTCATACGTCTACCTCTGGGTTTGAAATATACTGTATATTAGGTACAACATAAAAGGTTGAAAAAAAGGTTTGCAATGAACTTTGCTGGGAAGTCACGAGTATTTGAAATGTGCCAAGAAAAAGTCCCAAAAATAAACGAAAAAAGAAAAAAAAAATCTTAAAATAAATGACCCCGATAAGTATTTCAGTACCATAAATCTGTGATTTTTTAAAAAAATCAAACTAAAGATTTTCGGTTTTGTTTTCTTTTTTTATTGTTAAATTAACTCAGGGTGAGAAAAATGTTTTAATAAAACACCATTGAAAACTTTTGTTAGAATTCATGCACTTATTTCCCAATAGGCAAATTTGTTATGAAGGAGAAAACATTCTATGTTCTGGAAATAGGAATAAAACTTATGAGTCTATAATTGCAGGTTAGCCTCTGAAAATAAAATCCCATATAACACCGAAATGAGAGCAGGAAAGCTGGCCTATTAGCATAGTCACAAATCTCTTTTATGTAATTTTACCAGTGGTAAGCCCGGGCTAAGTCTCTGAAAATAAAATACCTTACAACATCTCTAAATTGTAGGTATGTGAAATTAGCTTATTTCCATAACCACAAATCTATTTTATTTAGTTTACTACTTATCAGTTTAAAAGTGACACACACTCAGTAGAAAGCCATTATAGAGATTGCTCCAGCAGCAAGAATATTCTCTCTTTACCTAAGAAGCAAACAAGAGATATATGTGGATGTGTATGTACATGTATATAGCTTCCCATTCCAAAATGATTTTACCAAGGCCTGTGTGATTAACGTGATGTTCCACCTTAGAGCCATTTTGAAAGTTATTGATGATGAACACTGTTATCTACCTGAGGTGTCACATATTCAGGTAATATTGCTATAGTGATGGATACATTTAAAGTGAAACTGCTATTCATATTAACCAGCACAAAATAAATACTTCATTAAATTTCATGATTTATTATCCCTAAATGGTCCCCTCCATGGCTGTAATGTTAAACATTCAATTTGTATACTTATATGTAAGTCAGTGAAAGGGAGTCCTGCATATTCATGGTTCACTGCCCTGCCTCCCTAGTTCTGTTTGCCAGGACTCACGACCATGCTGCCAGTATGGAACTAGTACTTAGGGGCCATCTGCCAATATTAAAGGGATTATCCAAGTTAACTCATAATTAAGGCCAGGCTGGGACGGGATATTTAATTTATTTATAATAAACGTGTACTTACCTCCTCCGGTGTTGACGATGTCCCTCGCCGCGGTCCATCTGATCTGTGCGCCAGTTTGATTACAAGGACACACTGTGAACTTTTGACCGGCAGGAAGCTCCCATCCAACACCATCTGCCAGCGCTTACAATTAGAGATGGGCGAATCGATTCTAACGAAATGGAATTCGATACGAAGTTCACAAAAAAGTGATTTGTCATAAAGCTGAAGTTTATGCTGATTCACGGGAACAAATTTTTTTTCCCCTCTTTTTTCAGCTAAAATAGGCGGATGGGGCAGAGAACTAGCTGCTGCTACTGTTCTGTGTAGTAATGATTCTTGCTGCAATCCCTGGATGTTCTTTAAGGAGGATCTGTATACCCCAAATAGTAGTTCTATTTAGTGACAAAATTGAATAGGAAGAAATCTGTTTCACATTCAGGCAGCTGCTGTAGTGATATGTGGACCTCTCACTGGGTGTCAGTTGTGGGGTATCTGCATAACGCACATTCCCATACCTTTTTGGGGCTATAGTCTACAGCCAGATTTATGTGTGAGATCCACATAGTTTATATAGTGATTATCGCTGAAATTACAGTGTCAGTTGTGGGGTATCTGTATAACGCACATTGCCATACCTTTTTGGGGCTCTAGTTTACAGCCAGATTTATGTGTCAAATCCACATAGTTTATAACTATGTCAGACAGAAAGGTAGCAGGTGGAGCAGGCAGAGGTGGCAGCACAGTAAAGGGACGTCGCAGCAGGGGTTGCCGTTGTCATCTAGCGACAGTGTGTTGATCAACAAGCCAAAGGTTGTTAAATGGTTGACTAGGTTATCCAATTCATAAATTATAACATCTGACAACCCCAGGCAAGAGTCCATGGGTTCCTAAGGTACAACAATTAGCATTGTCATTAGCATTGGCATGACCCAGAAGCAGGTCAGCGGCCCTCACCAGTCCTCAACCAGAATCTGTCCTGTTCCTTTCCCGCAGCCAGAGAGCCACTAGGTGGTCTGGGCTCAGCGCCACTATTCAGCGAGGAAGAAGTGTTTGTGGACAGTCAGCAGCTGCTTGGCAGTGAAGAGGGGGGGGCAGACTTCCGCTGCTTCCTGCAATATGCAGGCTGTGCATAATGACACCAGTGAGGAGAGGAGCAGTGACCGGGAAACGCAAATTGACAATGATGTAGCTGATTGCACTTGGGAGCTGGATGTAGCAGAGGATTCATCATCGTCAGGTGAAGAGATTGTCAGCTTGTGCGTCAGGCAGTGGAGCAGGCAGCAAGTCACTACTGTGGCCACGAGCAGGCCCGGCGCCAGCACCCGGCTAACCCGGGCAAGTGCCGGGG